>JAOEHX010032337.1:8149-33462 GCA_025448015.1 Bolborhynchus lineola | reverse complement strand
GTAGGCCCCCTTTAGGTACTGGAAGACTGTTATAAGATCTCCTCTCAGCCTTCTCTTCTATGAAACAATAGTATTGTAAATAATAATGCTTAACAGAAGAATGGAGAAACAAATTTTTATTGGATGAGTTTATTTGCAAGATTGTATTGATAAGAATGCTAGCCTATTGTACAAGGCTTTCAACTTATAACGGTTCAAGTTTGAAAAATAAGTTGATGTGGCACGTAGTAAATGAATTAAAGCAAGTGTCAAAATAAAAATGTAACCAAAGAGTTGTCATAATGTTTGTTTCCAGTGTAAGCCACTGAATATCTGTACCTTAGAATCCCAATTCATATTTCATCCAAACCTATACAAGATATCATGGTGTAGAAAATATCAGTGCATTCTGAATCCTAAAGAAGAGAAAGATGTTGCTCAATTTGAGATGCTAGAAACAATAAGTTTGTTATAGCATCAGAAGGAAATAAACTAAGTTCATCAAGTATGAACCTCTTTATGTGCCCTCAGCAGGGAGGCTTTCATGAACGTTAGAGGCTGTTTCAAATGACATCATCCAGTGCTAGTACATCAAAACACTGGTCAGTGCGTGCCTCGATCTTTAGTCTTAAATAAATTCAGACTGAAATTAGAGCTTTCCTTTTTGTGTTTGAGGAGTATAACACAACCAAACCACTCTTGAGGCATTACCTACATTTGACTTTCATTTGGAGAAAGAACTGTGGTTCTAAACTAAAAAACCCGCTTTTGAGTAACATCATTTTTATCTTGGCAAGATGGAGTTTCTCAAATACAAAACAGGCTGCTTTCTTAGCCTCTATTTACCTTAAGAATGCCTGCCTCACCTAACAGTTTAGATATTCCAAGGACAACTGAACTAATTTTCCAGCTGACTTCAGTTTCTGTTGTAGCTGTGGAAGAGAGCTCTGATCACTTTTTGAAATATTTAATTTATACTTTCTATCCATCCATGCATAATGATAGAATTTTTGACACATAAACAAAACCCATGTTCATGGATACCATGGATTCTCTGTGGAACAATTGCTTATAAAACCAATATCTGGAAGGCTATCTATTCAGTCTTTCCTGGGTTTATTCTGCAGTTCATCTTTAGAACTGTGCTGTGGTGCAAGGGTTGCAGTTTTTGGTTAGTGGTTTTTTTGTTGGTTTTTTTTTTTTTTTACTGAGAATTATCTCTTTTTTTTTTTTTTTCTGAAGATGCAAATATGAAATTAGTGAATGTTTTTATGACTTTATCAATGTTGACTTCACTGTAAGTTAAATGATGTTTCCAAAAAGCAGTTCTGCTGAAAAACACTTAAAAAGGCTCCTTCAGATACCCTTATGAAAATCAAAGAAAATGTAGATGATCTTTAGAACAAAGAGGTCTCCCCAAGAGCAGCCAGAGCTCCCCACATATTGCCACACCCCACAGACTCATCCAGCTCTGCTTGTTATTGGTACCAGCAACCACAGAGGGCACAGGCATGGTGGCCAGTGCTAATCAAGAAGCCTCAGCCCTAGGAGTACATGTGCGTTGTGTAATGTAATTTTGATGTTTATTCTCTAGAGATGTTTTTTTGTCCCCATTGCCTGATTTTATCGGTGATTATGAGCTTTGTCAGTTGTTAGCATGAAAAGACTTTAATTATTATTATTTTTATCATGTGTTGCCAGGCAGTGTGATGGCATCTGTTAGGCTTCAGCAGCATGGCACATGGCATTCAGATTACCTCCTCTAGCTTATCTGAACTGCCTGAGTGGCAGCTACAGTGAAGACACTTGCATGGATCTTAGTGTCACTGGCTTAGTAAACAGAATAGGTAAACACAGCCTACGCTGACGACCAAACTTCCTTGTTTCTGACACACTGGATGCTGAACCTGTATGCGCTACAATCTGATGTCTCAGTAACACTCCGGGTATGGTGTTAGACTTCGTGTGTGAGCTCTGGGAGTGTCACTGAAGTTGCAGCATAGCATGTGCTACATTTCTATAGCTGCTAGCCATATGCTTGCAAGTGCACAGTAAGAAAGATGCACTGCCTTCTGACATGTCCTAACAGTGTGGGATACCTGTGTTTTTCTTACCTTAGTGAAGTGAGCTTCAAAACGCCCCTCGCGTACAACTGGAATGGATTTTCATCTTGCATATTTTTAAGTTTTGGATGTGAGCTATGTAAATACTCTTTAACCATCTTGTCTTGCCCATAATACATGCTAGTAGGCCTGAAGAAACATCAAGTCTGTTCTGTTATATACATTAGGCATGTCTGGTAGTTGTAGGTAATGGAATAGCCCACTTAAAAGTCCCCATTTGAAGTTAAAAAATTCTGTTGTTCTTTGCTCTGCATTTTTAAGACTCCTCAGGAAGGATTTGGTGCAAAACAGAGGATTAGACAAAAATAATGTACTTAGTCTCAGAGCAGGAAAATGCAATTTATGCCACTGCACTAGTTAGCTCATCAAACTGAAGATGCTAAATTTATGTGACTTATGAGTTCTTGTTCCTGTAACACATGTAAAAGATTATGCTGAAATGGAAAAAGATGTGTATAAAAAATCAGGTTAAACAAGATTTTGTAATATACATGCATTCAGGGTGTGTGAGACTAGCTAACAAAAAATTTATTTAACTACATTTCATCCACAGACATTAAATTATTTTCTAGAAAGTTTAAAACAGCTTCCATATTTTAATATATTCTTGTAAGTGTTAATGTTTCTGGGCAAATTTTGTGCTGGCTAGTACTGCTTGTAAAGCCATCATAGGAAGTAGGACTTCGTCAGGATAGTTCAGTCCCAAATTTGCCTTACTATAAGCCACAGTCATCAATTTAATATTGGCATACTAAAAATCATGCATTAATTATGCTCATATTGTTCTAAGTGTTTTTCTTAAAAGCATTACAGTATATTTTTTCCTGCTGCTTTTTTCTCTCTGAAGTCAATTTTGTACTACAGCGTGATGTATGAAAAAACCTCAAGCATTTGCATATAGATGCTAATGCTGAAAAACATTTTGTATTCTAAATTACTCTTTCAAGTAATTGACTTAAAGCAATGATATGAGTATCCATTATAATAAAACTTTAAAGCTGTAGCTTTACTATATATTTCTGCATTTAAGCCTGTACATATACCTCAAGGTAGTTCAGAATTATAAGTTATCTGATTTTTGTCCTTTTCTGTCAGGAGCTTATCATTATGGGGTGAACTGACATGCTTGGTTATTCTGATGCCTGATTTTTTTATTGCCCTGTAGTTAGAACTGCTATATTAGATGACAGGAATTAGGTGCATATAATACAAGATAATTTCTACTCTACTAAGGTTCATAAATTTACAGTCAGGTTGACTGTACTATCTCTTGTGCTATATTTTACTGTCAATTTAGTATGGGTATGTACTTCAGTTTTTTACTCTACAGTATAACATGTTGTGAAAAGCTTATGCCAAGTCTTACTTGGGGAAAAAAAGAAGGTGCAGAATGGACTTAATGGTTATGTGTCCAGCATGTTCCTGTGAAAGAGCTGTATGGGATGCTCTGTAGATACTGTCTGCAGTCTCTGCATTTTTGGAAGTTTCACCCCCTACCGTATGGCAAATTTCACATTAAGCTAAACAGAAAAGGAACGTCCAATAGAAATTCAAATGGGAAAATTTATTTGTCCATCTTTGTTCACTGTAAAGCAAATCCGTTGTGCAAGTAATTTATTTCAGTATTTTTTCAGTGATTTGGGCTGTTTGGAAAAGAGATTAAGTTTAGGCCAATGTCTAGTCAAAAATCCATGCTTTAATATGGAATGTTACCCTGCCAAACTCCAACACCAAAAGCTTTCTACTGACATCACTGGAAAAATCTTGCTAATCTACATCTTTTATAACAAAGAACTGGCTCTGCCAGTGGAGGCACATATGCCAGAGGCCCCAGCTGAGCTAACTGTGCAGTTGCAGTAGAGCTCTGCACAGGTGTAGGAGGGCTGGAACAAGGATTTTCTGACTTTCAGCATCCCAGACCATAAGAATTCCATAAATCAAATAGACTACAGAATAGAACAGTGATTGCAATTATCATTCATTTATATGTTGATACATATGTGTATATAAAGCAAGTTTGTGACAGATATAGCTGGTATTGATATAGATATGGGCAGAACTGCATATATTTGTGCTACTTTTTGATGAAGGAATATATTTGATCTAATTGAGATTAGGTTACTGAGGTTTTACTTTGGAGTTGGCCTACTAGGAGAAGTTAGAAACTTTAGAATTCAAAATAAATTATGAATTCTGCCAAGAAGCTGTTTGGCCTCATGGCTAAAAATGTGATTTTGAAAGTGCCTTAAATTGGCCTTCCAATAATGCTTCCGTATTACACTTCAGTTCTACTCCATTGAATACCTAAATGGGCAGTCACATAGACATTGGAGAAATTGTTGAAGTTCTAGTGAAGGTGTTGAGAGTAAAAGCAATTTACTCTTCTTAATGCTTTTCTCTGTAGTTTTCTTATTACTACACAATAGCATTAAACGTTTTCCATATGGAGAATGAGACAACGAAGCTGTCTTTCAGATGACCAAATCATTTAAAGTTTGTGCCTGTGGGATAAGCATTAACTAACTCCACAGGGAGGAAGACATTAATTTCTCATTTTAACTTCTGTTTCACTGTCCATTTCAGGCATGTGTTCCCAAAATTGCAAGTATCAAAGGTTCAGGTATACAGAATATGATAATCACAAAAACAGCCAAAATGATAATGAAATTGCAAAATGTTATGCTGCCCACAATCTTCTCTCCTCATATCCAGGCAGTAATAGCCTGTTCCAAAGTAAAAGCTTACTTTGATTTAAAATACTTGGAGCCTCACTTGTAATACTTCATTGGAGACAGCCTTGAGTATACTTCTGAAATGCAAAGTGCTTAATAACCTGCCTCTGCTGTGAATGCTGTCAAATATTTATGCTTCCTTCCTTCCAATGTTTATTCAGAATGCATTTTTGTACAGCTGGAAAGGTTGTTAGGAGCTGATGACTGGGACTGCAGAATGACAGATATTCTTAAAGGAGAAGAAATGAAAACTTTCCATTCAGAAGATGCAGATGTTGATGTAGCCTGTGATGTGTGGTGTGAATTAGTGATGAGGAAAGCAACATCCATATAAGATGAAAGACTAAATCATAGTGGAGAAGATTTCTTGGTAAATGAAACCCTGGAAGGGAAGCACCACTTAGCAGCCCAGATTTAACCAACTTGAAACATAGACACAGGAAGAATTAAATTATTAAGTAGCTTATAAAGACATGGGGTGGAAGAAGAGGGGACCTTTGGAAAGTACAGTGATAACTTTTTAATGTTTTTCTCATTGGACTGAGTGCAATTCAGTGACAGCCACAGTCAGGTGTCTTTTTCATGTAAATTATTCTGATCAAGTTCTACCAGACTAAAATAATTCTAATTAGCAAATAGATAAATAGTGTAGATTAAGGTGGTTAAGGATGCTCTCCAAAACAATTTTCTTTAGGATTTTACATTCTCATTTTCTTCAGAGAGCATAAATCTTCATTCTCAGCAATTATATTGCATAATTCACAGTACTTCATATTTTAAAATAGCTGTGCAAACATTATATAATCTCCCAGCATCCCTGTAAGCCAGATAATGTTGTCTTTCACATCTTATGGATGGCGAGATCAACACTTAAACAGTGAGTGCTCTCTGTACTCTAACCAAAGGGCAGAGCAAAACCAGCAGCTCCTAGCCACATGATTTCAGCTATTTCATGTCAGTCAAAGAGATGCTACTCTGCATGCCATCCATTTTCATACAAGTGCAGAAGGAAGTCCATGCTCTTATTTCTTCTTCAAAGTGCTAAAAGTATTCCTTTAATCTACTTACAGTATTTACTGCACAGCAATTTTCAGACTAGCTCTTTTTCTAAAAAAAGATGACCTTCTAATTGCAATGTATATTTCAGCAAAGCTCTCTTCAAAATAATAATAATTACAAAAAAAAAACATTAAAAAGAAACGGAGGCCAGGCCTTTAAACATGTCATGCTTCAGTAAAACTGTGCTTATTTAGACTAGACAAAAAGAAACATCACCTCCAGATAGGCCTTCCCATTAGCCTTCTTGCATTTTGTTCCACCAGGAATTGAAGGCACATGCCTCCATTCTCTGTTTGCAAGGTGAAAATAAAAGCTGTGCTGCCGAGTTCCTAAAATGTTTTTACTCCATTCCTAATCAAGCCAATGAGCGCTTGTTTTGCAGAGGCCCTGCAAGTTCCAACTCTAAATAGGCCCTACAAAACCAAGGGATCTCATGCTGAACTGGAAAGCTGAGATTTCAAATTGAAAAAAAAAATAGTGAAAATTTGGGGCCTAAAATTGGGGCACCTGGTATTTGGGAGTGAACTATTTAAAGAGATGAAAATCCAGATGCAAACAGATAAGGTAATACAAACAGATTAAAATATGAGGTATCTGAGAGCAGGAATAATCTGAATTGAACACTTACTACAGACATGTTTCTTTTTATTGTTTTCTGTGGTCAGCACACCTCTGTTTTTTTCTGCACAGTGTATCCCAAAGAGTGAATAAGTGAAACAGAAGAGCAATTTGTTCTTTTATCTTCCTGAAATGTAACACTAAGGCTGCGAAGCCTGTATCAAATAAATGGAAATAAAAACTCAGAGAAAAGGAGCAACCTATTTTCAAATGGATTTTTAGATGTAAGTCCTTAGATTCTTTATTTTATTGTTTGATATGCCAAAGTAAGGGCAATCAAGTTCTAAGTATTTTTTTTCTTACACCATGTCATATTTTATGTGTGTAGGACATTTTGTCTTTTATGTTCACAAGTCTGACAACATTAAAGTGTACTCTTGGCTCTGCTTATTTAAGTAATGCTCATAAGGTAATTTAGGAGATGGATTTTCAAGCTAGGCTGTATACTAGAAACAGTCTAGCCCATACATTCCACACTTCGGTTTGTTATAGAGTTTCACCTTTGTGTGTCCAAGGGGGAAATTACACCTCTTTAGGTTAGAGTGCAGAGGTGACTGTTAAATGTCTTGATCCTGTCAGGTGGTTTAAGTGTACAATGGGACTTTGGCTTTGCAGGCAGACTCCTGTGGCGTGCAGTTGTGCTTTCTACCTGTAAGACAAGAAGTTTCGTGTATGTGGATCTGTACCTGCTGAGTATCCCTTTCTTCAACAAGTATGAGTAGAAGGTATATAATTCAGCATGCAGGCGGTTTTCTAGCAGTTGATTCAAAAATGCTGACAATTATTTTTTGTCATCTTTGTCATACTGATGTTGTACGATACCAATGCTTATACTGACAAGCAGCATTCAGGATGCCTGGTCATTTTCCTAGGAGAATATGCTTAAATGACTGGTTTAAGGGAGACTCTGTTAGCTGTCACTTTACAACTTTTAAAATCTTTTCTGCTAAACAAGTTTTGTAATTTTAAATGTTAAAGTCCCCTGGAAACTGACACTGAGCCTAGAAAGGGAAAATAATTCCAAAAAAGATTAAAGTACCCTAAAAGGCATTGTAGAATTCCAGGCACTAGGTTGCACTTCCAAAAGGGCCTCTGACCTGTATCAGTGGTGCAAACTGGGAGTTCTCTTGCATAAGGAAATAAGTTGCTGGTGGTAAGTTGTTGTGGAGTGGATGTCAGGAAAGAAGACCGGAACAGATCCATTCTTAATGTAAAAATAGCAAGGGAAACTGATGGTGAAAATTACTAAAAGGAAGTAACTTACATTATAGTCTCTTGAAATCAGATAGAAAGTTATTCTTGCATACCAGAAGGAAACCAGATCCTTAACAAAACGTGAGAGCCTGGTTTTGGAAGAACAGCTTATAAATTAAAATTGAAGCAAAATTCTTTCTTGACACTAGTAAAAGTTCATTTTATTCACCTTTTCTAAACTGCAATCAAACTTAAAAGCTTATATAAATCATACAGTGTCTGAAAATGTATATAACATGATTCAATTTATAACTTTTCTAACACTTTGGTCTGCACACTGGCCTGCACCCTTATTAATCAATCTAGAGCATGCACCTCTGTAATCGTCTTAGGAGAGAATGTAGGGATTCTTAAAATGCAGCTCCTTAGCTTCCAGTGAGAGTAGATCAACACATTGTTGTCATATTATCCACTATAGTGCTGGTCTCACTATAGCTTCTGTGAATGCAGATGCAGTATATCTAAAATAAAATTTTAAGAGAAGGCATAAATTAGCTTTAAAAATAGTATAGGAGCAACAAATAGAAAAATCTCAGGGGGTTTATGTAACATTAAAAATTCAGGTGTCGGGGGTTTTTGGCAACTACAAAAAAAAAAGGCACACAATGAAAACCCTCATAAAGCACTTGCATAATCTTTCTCATGCCCTTAGTTTCCCTCTTCTTATTCCAGTTCACTCCTCCTCCCACACCACGAAATAGCCTTCATAGATTACAAGGGGAACAACAGTGGAAACAATATCTCATACTGCAGTGGTCTGAGTTCAAACCCTTCCGAATACTCTGAGGAGCGCTAGTGGCACTGGTGGCCTCTTGCTCTGCAGTTTCCCACTCCTACTGCCTTTGCATAGTTGGAAAGTAGGACAGCAAATTTCAGAGAGGCATCAGAGCCAACTCTCGTTTTCACTAACTTAATTTTACACCACTGTAGAAAAATAAATATTCCTTCCATATATAGCCCCCTAGAGAATTAGAGGGTGAAGTCTGTGGGAGTGGAGGATTTAGGATACAAGCATTTATTGTGTAAGTCTAACTGTCCATGTGTGTTGTGTGTGTATATTACTATAAGTAATGGTAATAAAGAAAAATTTTGGCAAGGATTTCTGGAAAATTAGCAAACTAAGAGGGGGGATCTTGCTAGTCCCAAAATGGAGGTATCACTGCAGGTTTTCAATACCACTTATTTTCATATAATCAGATTGCTTTTTGGCTGCTTTCTTGTAGTTTCATTTTCTCTGTCATGCTTCAAAGCTGAGATGTTTGATCTACTGCAGTTAGAAAGAGCTGACCTTCTCAGTGCCCCCCAAAAGACATTTTTCTGTCTTTTTCTTCTGTCAAGTCACTGGAAAACAATCTTCTGATGTCAGACTCTTAATTAACTGAAAACTTCTTCTTATAAATGGCTATTTGTTTAATGCCTTTTTTTTTTTTTTTTTGATTCCTCATACTAACAATCAGTAATTCCAAAATACTTTTGAAATAAGCAATAAAGTGAGTTTTTAATGTTTAAATACAATATATGTTGTTATAGCAGCATTCTTTCTGGGTAAGAAATTGCTGTATTCGTGTATAAAATCATTCCCTTCATTACTAAAGTAATTTAATGATGGTTTGATCTTTTATTGTAACAATGTGCCTTTAGAGACTTTTAGTGTTTGGTTATACTGCATATTGTTCTCTGATTCAGGCTTTGTTGTTATTATTTTTTAGTTACTATGTTGATAAGAGAGCTTCATTTCTGTGTGCTCTACAGAAAGCAATTACTCTTGTCTTCCAGCGAAGCTTGAGCTGTGAGCTTTTCACAATGCCAGACAACCGATCACACTGTTCTCTGCAGTAAGATGTCTTCTCAAGATTTGGAATGAGACGCTGTCCCTCTCTGGAAAACTCTGCCTTCAGTAGCACCTGCAATGCAGGATGGTATTTGGGACACTAGAACGTACTGCTCATTCTCTTCTCTTTGGGATATGAGCCTTCTCCCTAGCACAACCTATTCACTACCCACTCCTCTCATGTCTCACAGATCACCAACATATACAATTGCTGTTCAGTTCCTCTTCTTTCCTGGAGAAAAAAGAGTGCCAAGGGGAGTCCCAGGAAGCCTTAGGGCTCCCTGCCACCCAGCTGTGGTGTCAGAGAAGCAATGCTGCTCTAGCTTTTGTAAAGGCAAAAAATAAGTAACCATAGCCCTGCTGTGCTGATGGAGCTGCACTGAGCATGACTTTTTCCTTGGTCTTATCAAAATCTCGTACTCAGGGTTGTGCTACGTCCTGCAGAGGTGTGAAAGTGTCATGGTGTCAGTAGCACATACATGTGTGCAAGACATAGCTTAGGGACATTGGAGAAGGAAATCAGTTGTCATGGGGGCAAGGGGGCCTGAGTCTGATGGTTGTGAAGAAAAATCTTCTAATCCCTACAAGATGGCAAAGCCCTTAATGAGAATAAACACCAAGCTAAGCTATATTTTTGGGAGACATTGTACCTCTTTTGTCAACACACCAAGGCTACCATTCTCTTTTACTTGTGAGACACAGACCTTGACACTGGGCCCTGTACCTGCTTGGGCTGTCTTTAAGGTGTGGCAAAGTAAACTTTCCCTGGTTGACAATAATGGGAGAAGGGAGGTCTGAAAGATTCCTGGCTAATTCTGCTCCTCCCAGGAAAGTTCTTGGAAGTGTATTCCTTGAAAATTTAGTATTTGTTAACTTTTAAAACAAGGCTCTAAACCTGCTGCTTCTTTACCCCTGCAAATGCAGTGCATGTTTTTCAGCTCATGTTAGTTCTCCCATTCTGTTATTTGCAGGTGTAGGCAGTGCTTCTATTTCATTTAAAATGTGTGATGCTTGCAATACATTGCATGCAGTAGACTTGTATCTGAAAGGCCTATGAATTACAGCCTCTGTTCTCACCCCCAATTTCTCCCATGCACTCCCTGTGTGAGCTGTATGCTGAGTACAGGGCCATGCCACATGCAACAGAAGTTCTAAAGGAAAAAGAAGTCTAGATACTTATTCTCTGAGAATAACATGCAGGAAAGGGGGGAACCAAAAAAACTAAACCCAAATTTGAGTTTCTAGTGAAAGACAGTTGCTTTCTTCACCTTAATTGAAAATTAGTTAAGGGGGAAAAGGAAAAGATGTGTTTCCTCCAAAGCTATCTTCTTGTCCATGAAAAACCACAGGCACCTGTGTCCTGTGAACAACCATACTAAACAAGCAAATAAAACGAGGGAATGGAGAGATTGCATTACTAAGAATTAATCAAAGATAAATGGAGCAAAAGGAATGGAGGAGAAGTTAGGTGTATTTCCTTGTAAAACTCTTCCCTCTCTCAGCCCACCCTAGGGGGTTCACCATGGCTGAAGAGGTTTTCCCTCCGATTACTCTGCCTTGGATATCCTAACTGAGGTCCAAAATGCATTTCCAGAAAAACAAGAGTATACAAGGTGGGGTGAATGAAATCCACTGCATTCCCTCTCAGAATCAGTGCTTTATTCTAAAGTTATTTTGCTTAACACACATTGGCTATTTTTGTCTGAGATCTGTTGATTTCATGCTTAAATAATTCAGCAAACTTTTTGTTGCTGTTGCAAATTGTACTGTTGCCAAAATCTCATGGAACTCCACTGTTAGTACCCATGTGGGAAACCTATAATGCTGCTCTGAATGGTCTGCAATTCATTCTGCTCCATTCATTGGGGTTTCATGTTTCTTTTAGCACAAACCCCAATTCTCTACGCTCTTTTACATTCTGTGTTTAGTCTAGTACTATTCCTTGCTTGCTGGCAGTTGTACTGGAAAAGGATTGTTGATATTATTCTGGCATATATAAGCAGTAAGAATTACACCACAGTCACTTTACTGCTTTTAACTCACATTTAAGCTTCTTGATGGAATCTTCTAATTTTTTTTTTTCCTCTTCAGATACAGTAAACTTGACTATGCCTTGAAGTATAGAAGGTATACCAAGTACAATACAACCTCCATTCACTAGATGCATTATAGTGTTCGCTGTACTGCCAAGTGTCATCACTTCCCTCAAGCATTGAGGTAGTCTGCTAGAGGGAAGAGTTCAAGTAGTTAAAAAAATTTGGTGCCTGTTTCTTTCAATTCATTGATGCCTGTGTTTGGAGGGTCCTGGTTTTTACATTTGCAATCAGTTAAATGTTAATTATTATCTTGACTAGAACACTGTCTCTCTTGATTAGTATTGCAGACATTTACAGTAATGAACCATTCTAGTGGCTCCAAATGTTAAATTCTGCTCTTAGCAAGGGTCCATCTCTGAAATGCAGGGACATAATGCCCGAAGAAATTTAGCTACCTACATCCATCAACTGAAATAACGATTCAAGTTTTTAATGTTCTGCAAGAAATTTGGTTGATGCAGGTGACAGCTGTTTTCTACTTGGGATTATAGCAATAGGTTTTTTTGTGCAAGTGAAATATTTTTCCTCTCAAGCTTCAACTCAACATAGGACTCAAGCATATGTGTAATCCAACTGGAACTGACTTTTGCATACACCAAGATTTTTTTCTCCTGCAAGAGTGATATTAAAAGAGTCTATAGTGAAAATGAGAATTAAGATCTTTCACCTTAAAATGCCTTACTGAATCAGAGTTACAGGAAAATAAAATACACCATGGACCTTCAATCTTAAATCATAAAAGCAAAACTATCATTTAGCATTAAAGTTCCTAACTTCTTATACTGATAAAACTCTTTTAGCTAAGTGTTTGTCTGACTATGGCTATAGTTACATTTGAATTAAATAAGATTGGTTAAGGCACAGATTATTTTCTATATGCCATTAGCTGAATTTTTATCAGCTTGGATAGTAGATATTGCACCTATTTGTTGAAAAGTTTAAAAGGTATTCCTAGAATTTGGGAACCAGAGGACTTCAATGAAGTCCACCGTAAATGGACTAAAATAACTAGAGAAAATAATTAAACATCTGCAGAAATAAAAAAGTTATTAAAGCAATAAAGAGGAATATTATATTAAAAAAAAATACCTTTAAATTTGCTAACATGCCTTCGTTGTGTCAGCATTAAAGTGAGTAAAGAACTGTTTGATTTATGCTACTTAATTTTTTTAGTGTTTTTTCAAAGACTCTGAAAAGTGGTTAGTAAAGTGCCTAAGTGCACAAAGGTAGATTGCTGTCATAGGTTAAAGATTGGTAAACTAGTAGAAAATAAAACAGAAGAATTGGTAACATTCCAAAGTGGCAAGGAATTAACTGAGGAGTGCCCATAATAAGACCAGTTGTTTAATAGAGTCTGGAAATGAGGGAGAACATTTGCAAATTAAAATTTGCATATGGCACAGAATTTGTTAGGTTAGCCAAGACCAGAGAACTCTTGAGGGACCTGTACAATTTAGGCGCTTGGGCAGCACAATGGCAGATGGGATTAAATGCTGACAAATACACATTGGAAAGGATAATTGGGTTAAAATATGATTACATCAGCTCCCTTAGCTGTTTAACGGTCTCATTTTAAAACAGTTCCTTTGAAGTGGTTGGCAAACACCCATTTGTTTCAGTTAGAGGAGACCCAGATCTGCTGTCTGAAATCTGAGTGCCGCCCTATAGTTTGTTTGGGAACATTATGCAGATAGCAGACTCTGCTGCTGCATTTTCTTTCAACCAGATGCAGATACTTTGCATTTATTCATTTGCTGTGTGCTACCACTATTCTCCCGCTCACCAGATCCCACAATATTATTATTGAGACGCATTGCAATGGCAACACTCAACTTTTACAAACATCAACTGTGAGTTTGATGGAGTTTTTCATTCAGTGGGAGCTATGAGGTATGTTGAGCCACTGTGATTATATCTGGTGCCAGCTGCTGTAAGCAGCCGTGTCCTGCTGCCTATGGCATGGCTTGAACTGGGCTCTCCGGAGCTGTGGGTAGCGCCTGTCTGGCCAGCACATACCAACTGATGCACCGAAGGGCCAGATATGTGCAGCTTTGTGTGTGCCACCACTAATCTGCCAGACACACCATATGCTGGTTGTATGATTTAGGGTAACTTGTGAGTTTGCCCAGCAGGAGGAGAAAGAAAGCAGTGTTGTGCTCATTTCAGTTCTTCACTTGTTCAGGTGTTAGTGGTTTATTTGTCTTCTAGGCTATGGCGGTGATTCTGAATGCTGATGAAACCCAAACAGGCCTGGCTGCAGGCAATAATTTTGTGTTAATAATTTTGATGCAGTCCCTGGACTACAAATTTTGTCGTTGTATTGTCAGCCAGGTATGAATTGTGATATACAGTGGTCTACAAGAGTGTCAAAGTTAGCTAATTACTGCAATATTTATGAATTGAAAGTGTGGATGCTGAACTAACAAATATCCAGGAAACTTTTCCTATAAATAAAAGCAATTTTGGGTACACTGCCACCCTCCTGCAGTTCATCTGACTAGGTATTCCCCAGCACAAGTGCTTTCTCTAGGCATTGCTTAAGTTCTGGAATCATTTGAAGAAAATACTATTCATATTATCTTATGGTTCCCAAAATTATCTGTTCACACTGTATAGCCTAGAAAGGTATCTTCCTATTCATGGTCAAAGCTGCCATTTTTTAGTCCATTGCACCCACTGATCTATTCCAGGAATTTCCATAATTACCTTGATGCATTTTTCTTCTTTAGTTCTTGCAGCCATAAAGTTACTGAATTCATTTTCTTAATCAGATTTTCTTCCAGTGCAGCACTTCCCCTTCTCCAGTGTTGCTTTTAAATGACTTCTGGGAGGCATCATGTTTGTCTGCATCCTCTGCAGCTGAGACAATGTACACTGGCCTCTTCTGAGCAGTGTCCTTACCATCTGCCCTGTGGGGAGGAGCTGTGGTCTCACTCTGGGGACTCTTATTCTTCTGCAGCTGGCTGCAAAGCTGTTCCAGCACTTGCCTCTTTGCCTCTTCAGCCCATCCATAGTTTTCTCTCTACACTGTAGGAAGCAGGCCAAATCTGGCCTCTGGCACTGGTCCCTTCTCTTATTTCCTCAGCAACTTGGGGGAGGATAGGGAGTGAACACATGTTAGGGAGGAAGAGACCACTTCTTCTTACAAGAAGCAGAGGATGGGTCTGAGGAAATCAGGTATCTCAGACCCTGGCAGGAGAAGCAATCCCTTATTCCAAGCAAAAAGGGGAGGATTAAGAAGAACAGGTAAGAAAAAAGGAAAGCGGAAAGTCAACGCCTGCCTCCACTGTGCTCCATTGGTCACTTGTAGTCCCTTCCCATCCATACTCCTGGATAGCCTGATGCCTTTCTGCTCGCCTCTAGGTCTTCCTGAAATTTCACTTTCCTCTCTCCATCCTGGTGTTTGGCTAACCTTGACGATTCTTCCTGCCCTGGAACTGCTCTGTCCCTCATTTCTTCTTGAATCCAGCTGACCCTTCCAAGTCCTCTTCCCCTCTGGCCCCCTAAACTCCCTTTGCCATAAAATTGGTCTTCGCCTCTATAGCTGAGACATTCTGAGCCAGCTCTGCACTCCTTGAATCCTTCCCTAGTGAGCTTGCTAATATCAAACAGATGTCTGAAAGAACTGGGAACTTTGCCCGTTCCTGAGGGAAGCCGGGCCCAGGTTTATACATGAGTAATATCCTTGGTGTCCAAAACTCAACTTGTCCAAAGTTCTGGCTATTCACCAGAACCATCTTCTTTTTCTCTAATGACCATTTCAAATCTTTCTAACAACATACATTTTTGTCAAGTGAAATAGATGACTGGTTTTGCAAAACACTTCATTTGGCCATCAGGTATATGAATAAACTAGATAATATAAGGCAGCAGGTAGGCTTGCTAGTGCGTGTTTAAGGTAGATGTAATGACTACAAAGCTGGTGGAGGTGCAATGTCAAGTCACGCCCAGACATGCTTTTCACAAAAAAGGGACAATTTTGTATGTACACGGAAACTTTATGTACTATTTTCAAAAGTCTCATTAAATCCCAAGATTACAATAATGTCACTTTGATTTTGCTTCTATTCAGATTTCATTCTCTGTTGTTAACCAACTTCTATTTAAAGGATGAAAATGCTAAAATATTCACAACATTTAGAAATACACCACAGCTCCCTAGTATCTTAGCATTGTTATGGTTTGGATTACATGTTCATCACACCATATTTATTCTTGATTTCTAATTCACTCCATTCAGATTTGCAGTAGGTTTGCCTCAATATGGGTGAATAAATTCAGCTGAAATAAGTGGTTTGAAACTTTACCCAGATAATTAGGAGATTTAAAGATGTCTAGAGAAGCCTTTCCTCTCCACTTTTTCTGTTCACATTGTTTCTTCTTTGTTATTCTTGCTCAAATTGGAGACAATATGCTCAAGAAAATATAAATTTTTATCCTAAATTTAAAAACATCAGTTAAAGATAAATACAGACTTATTCAAGAGAAGAGTTTGGAAGTTTCAGATTTCTGCAAGGGGTGAAAGTGGAGCAACTGCTGAGTTGGAGACAATTTAAAGTATGGATAATTGAAATAGAGACCAAAATGCCACATTTAATCCATCTGGTCTTCAGAAACTTTGCTGAAAGAAAAAGTATATGCTATTAACATGACTTCTGGTAGTGAGCACAAAATCACTAGATTTATTCTTTTTAACTTTTACACCTCACTGTACAAAAAAGCTATATAGGACTAAAGGCAAATGTCTCTTCTAATAAGAGGGCTTTTGTTTATAGAAAACTTAATACTTGTGATGTAAATAGTTCTTGGAGTATCTACAGATCTTACCCAACCTGTTTTCTGCTTTGGATGCTCTTGCTGCTGGGGTTGCTATATCTGAAGAGTTACTTATTCTTTTTCATTGACATTTAGTGTAATGGACTGTTTTCTTCAAAGGGTTGCTATCAACCAAGCCCATACGTTTTATAAAAACTAGAAAATGCTGACCTGAAAATGCAGTTTATTACAATGGAAACAATTTTCAAGCATTTCTTCTGGGATCTTTCTCCTGTGTTTTCTGTATTTCACAAAACCCAGACTGTGACACTGGAAAGCACTCAGCCTGATTTTTCTCTCCATCTAGTTTTATTTTCTGATTCACATATCCCTGCATAATAGTACTGTTAGACTTCTTAGTATTTGAGATGGATATTTATATTAAAAGAAATAAAATTAGTGTTTTGAGATTTAAGAGGTATTTTGTATTTCATCTTAAATTTTGTAAAATCCCCTGGCAGTTTGGGGGCCCCAGACTAAGGGACAGTGTCCCTTTAACAATGGTGGAAGTTTCACAGACTTGTAACTTGGCTCCCTTACAGTTTATTCTCAACATAAATATACCACCTGGGAATGCTTGATTCAGTGTTTCCCACATAATTGCTTTCTCATGTCAATTCTCTTCTCTTTTACTTTGTGAAGTAGCCTTTTACCGCACTATTTTGAGGGATGATAGCAGCCACCAGTACATCAGATCAAAACAATAGTAGTAGCATGACATGCTAATGGTTTGCAGCATTTTTCAGTAAGATCAGTAGTTTTAGGAGGGGAAGGGACTATGTTTGTGCAGAACAGTGAAACAAATATGCTCCTTCAGAAAAGGCATGTAAAAAAATGCCTAATAGTATGTGTATATATACACACAAACTTGGGACTTCATGGAATTTAAGCTTAAGTTTAAAGATAAGCAAGTGTTTAAACGTATCCTTACATGGAAGCTTACTGTAATTTTCTTCTAAGAGGAGTTTTCTAAATTAATGTAAGACTGCAGCAAGTTATTAGAAATCTCGTAGAGGTAGAAATCAGTTTTATTACATATTCAAAACTAATATCTCCAAAGATTTAATTTCTTTCATCCTTTTTCTATGGCTTGTCTTCTATGTAACTAAAATGTTGATTTTGCCATTGAGGTGTTATGGCACAAGTGCAAATTCCTGTTCTGTAATCAATAACCAAACAAATTTTTGGCACAGAATTAAAGCCAGTAATGTTTCATGTGGTCATGCTGGAACACACGCAAAGAAGGTAATTTCTGACATACTGTAAAAGGATAAATGCCACATTTAACATTTCAGTTATTTATTTCAAATTAGTGGATAAATTTGTTCCCTTAAAAATCACAGCTTGTGTTGAAGCCTGGTAGTTTGTGTCCATACTGAGTCCTCTGATGACTCTTACTTAACTTCCTAATAAATAAATTTTGGGCAAGCCTTAGTCAGCACCCAAATAGGGACTGGGCAAAAAGGATCTTCTCTATCCTCTGGAGGCTTCTCAAGTAAAGAATCATAGAAAACCAAGATTGGAACAAGCCTGTTCAAGTTACCTTGTCCTGCCTTATGCTGAAGCAGGAACAATTTCAAATGTGGGTTGGGCCTTGTTCAGCCAGATTTTGGAAATTTCTGAAGATGGGGGTTGCTGTCTCTCAATGTGGGCAACCTGTTCCACTGCTCAACTTCTGACTGTGAGCACTGTGAAAAATGTGCATTGTCTATCCTTTGAGCAGCCATGTATATTTTAGCTGAGTTTTATTATTCACTGTCTACATTAGTGCTAGACGTCATAGTCCTAAACCTATAAACGGCTTGTAAGATAATATTGGACTCTGTCTAAATCAATGGAGTACTGGACGAGAGCGTAAGGCTTCAGTTAAAGTAGAAAGTATGTAATATTAAGTAATTGCATATTAAATCAAGCAAGGACTTTTCTCATGAATGACTTTTGTAAGTACATAAATCCTGTAGGTCTTTTAGAACATTTTAAAAATTCCTGTAGAAAGCCATCTGCATTTTTAGGAACCCAAGAATCATTGAAGATCTCTCAAAAGTACCATCGATATCTTTCCAGTTTCACATTGAGTAACTTGTTTTCATTAGAATATACATACTAGTGATTTTGCATATTTATCTTTGGTTTTATATACAATATATAAGAAAATACAGATTTTGTATCTGGATGGACCGTGACTTTGAAAAGGTTCACAAGTTATCTAGATAGCTGTCAAGAATTATGTTGTCTTCTTAATAAATACCACATATATATTCTTTTTAGTCACATTCATATCATGCTTTTATTCTACATGTTATTAATATAAATATTATTCAACATAATAAAGCTTAAAAAATTCTAGCTCTTACCCTGTAGTTTTTCTCTTATAATACAAATGTTCCTATTATAATACAAATAGAGGAGAAATGTTTCAAATACGTTTTTATAGCTTGCTTTCACAAGAAAGCCCTCAAGTGCTTTGGAGTACATTGGAAAATCTTTAATCCAATACCAGAAACAATAAAATGTGCTACACTCCTCCATGTCCATGGAAATAACGTTAACAGTCAAATTTCTTGTAATGCAGGTGAAGGGATGTGCTGCAGAACTGGGACAGATTACTAGACATTGTAATGTGGCACTAATTTTTTTTGCTCTGTAGTCCTTTCCTCAGAAAAATGTCAATATACGTAGTCCTTTTTTTGTATGATGTAGCAGTCAGCTTTGGCAGAGGGCATTAGGACACTTTGTCTAGGCTGTTGACTTTGAGAACCAGTGTATTTTGAGCAAGGGGATGAAAAAAAGCCAATGATTCATCAAGCAGCCTGGGAAGTCCCATAAACTGGTGGAGCCTTAGCTGAATTCCTAGATACTTAATTTTTCATTTTTATTTTCCTTTGTGATAAGACTAATATAATATTTTTAATTATAGGTCCAAATTTTCTGGAGATGATCTAGTGACCTCTTTCCTCCTTGTGCACCTTCCTTTTGCCTCCTTTCACTCCTCCCCACCCAACTTAAAGTCAATGTTATTTATTCTGTTGTGCTGAAGAAACAGAAATAATGGCATATTAAGGTTTGTGCTAAGCCTTTAAGATCTCAGAAGTGTCATCTTCATGGGTTTAAAGAAATAGGTTCCATAAAAATTTAATTTCAGTTGCTGAGTCTAGATGTCTGTTTGATTAACTGAATGTTGCTCAGAGCTCTAAGCATCTCCCACTGATCTTCAGCAAAACAAAGCTCACCAGAAGCTTTCCAACACGCATGTATTTTCACATGCTGTAAGCCTTTCTGTTTATTCCACAGACACTACTTTAGGAAGTCCTGTGATCTCTCCTGTAATACAGGCAGTCACTCTCGATCCTCTCTTAGTAGGAAAGGTGACTTTCTTTAAAGGTAGTTTTTTTGGGTAAGCAGTCATTCATGGTAAAAGTTCAAGTAACCTGGAAGATTGAAGTCAGAAAATACGGAACTCTACAGATGATTTGTTATTTACATTGCAGTGTTTCAGTATTCCACCTTTCTGAAACCAGTAACTCATGTATCTAAGTTTCATTGAAACCTGCATGAATTGGAAAACATGAAATTGTGATGTACATTATTATTAATGTGCTAAATAACCTAACTGACTTTTTTCCTAAAAAGTTCTTGGTGTTAAACATAGCATGCCTTATATTCAAGGCTTTGGTTAGAAACATCAATGCTTTTTTGAACGTTTTCTTGAGGCTGTAGCAAGTTATGCAGTGACAGTAAGCTATTTTATATGGTCCAGGTGGAGGAGCAGGGGCTGAAGTAATTCTACTGCAATACCCTTTTTAAATCTCTATGCAGCCTTCTGACTCTTTCGCACAACACAGTGAAATTAATGGTTTCCAATATCTGTGACTGTAATGGCTTGTTTAGCACATAGGTGTCCATTTTATTAGTGTTTACTCTTACTAGGGAAGTAACTATCAGTGTAGGAACTAAACCACCCAAATGCTGACGTGCAGCAACACAGGTGAGGTGCATCAGGGAAACATCTTGTCCTGCTCATATATGCTGAAATTATATTGCCCGTGGACATGAGACTGACACCTTCAACCAAGGTTCTGCTGGACTGAAATATGCTAGGGAGGAGCTCACATGGATATTATCTGAGGATCAGTGACCTGCCTCACTTTCTTGCCTTTGGTAATAAAAGCTGACAGGCCATAGAGTGCTTCTGCTGCACTTTAGCATTTGGGTGCTTTAGCTCCTACATTGGTAGTTGCTTTCCTAGTGAGAGTAAGCACTCACTAATAAAATGGACACCTATGCTCTAATATGGGAACAATTATGTATACAGCTGTCACAGCATCTGTTTGCCTGTCATGTCATGCCTGATCTCACACTTCATGGCTAGAGCATGCAGAAAGCAATAGCACTTCACCTGTGATTAATAATTACTAGAGGCCATAGTGCTATCTCAGGCATCCTTGTCTGTTTGTGGGTTTTAACATAGATCACTCAACGGAAACACAAGTGCAGTGATCCAAGCTAGCTGTCTTTTTCCTACAGTCAGAAAAATATGTGTGTGTCTATCTCAAGAGGAAAAGAGGGAGTAAAGGCTGGCAGTTAAATTGATGCAAACATAATGAAAGTGAAAGATCTGCCACTCTACCTTTAACTTCAGAGTTCATTTTCTGTTGTTTTTTACCTGATCCTTTAGAAAACAGGGCACAGAAGTCAGTTTGTAAGCCAGGTGACAAAGACTTTTATATACATTACGTAGGATGATTTTCAGAGCTTTTCTGTCTCAGAAGCGTGGTGAGTTCAGTCTCTGACAGTATCATGAATGAAGTCTTATTTTTGTTATGTAGGCTTATAAATCAGTATAACCATAAACAAAGAAATTAAATGTCAGGAATCATTCCTGACCTAGAAACCTGATTCCTTTGTCTTAAATCCTTTCTTTACCCCCTAGACCACACCTGTTTCTCTTTGCCATCCAATAAGCACGGGTATAGCAATGTATTCACTAGTGCTGCACAGCATTTATCACTGCTGATGTTTCCATTACATGGGAGTACATGACTTTTCACTTTACATTTAATTAGATGATTTTACGGTTTTATTATGAGATAATTAATCTGTCAGACAACAACTAGAGATTGTATATGAAATCTTGGAGGTAAACGAGCTTTTCTCAAGCACTATTTATATTACATTTATAGTCTTTAATTTTATAAGTAATAACTTCTCTGAGAGCAAATTCATTTGGGACAGTTGTGTTATCAGATACAATATTAGCTTTTTTCACCTACTGCTCTGTCTTAATTTCTTTCTCACAATGACAAAGGACAGTTTGTCTGTTTAAGCAGCTAGATTAATCATTTTCAGCTGCACATGCGACTGGTGTAATGCTTCCTGAATGGCGTGAAGTTCACTAGAAATATTGTCCATGCTGTCTCCCTTACTTTTTAGTTGTGCTTCAGAAGTGCTATTTTCTTTTTAACTTTTACATCTGGAGGGCATGCCATTCTCTTTTCAATGGTTGTGTAAAAGCACATATTAGCTTTTGTTATCTAAAACCTGAAGTAGTGAGAGAGTAAATGAGAGATATCATCCTCCTGGGTTGTGGAACCTTCATTTCCTTCAGACACAGAATTCACTACTATTCTGCTTTAAGACAATGGCCAAAATCATCAAGTAAAATGAAATTTTGTTTTAAGTTGGGCCAAATTTAGCTCTGAAGCAAACCAGGAGAAAAGATTGTGTTACACCTGAGCTGACCTTATTACTTTGTCATTAATCTGCATTGTTATGCCTGAAGAATCATGGGGGTCTCAGAACTGCTGGTAATCTTCTCTGCCATATGTGTGGGTAATATCTGAACACAGCAGGATAGATTAAGAATAGGCCCATCCTTGCTTTATTACTTGTTAATGAGCCCATTAATGTTATCTGAGTGCAGTTTGTTAGGATTAACATAGATGATGTTTGAACATCACTACTTCTTAAAAACTCTTTATTAGCATGAATTTTGAAACTTAGAAATAAATTGGTGCCGAAAGTTAAAAACCCCTTTAAATGCAAAGAATCAAGTTATTCTATCAATGGAAAGAAACAACTTGAGTCAGGGATATGCAAAATGTATTTTGTTGTAGTCTATTTGAATCCCAAAAGACAAACTAAAGTCACAGAGTTGGCTTGGGAGCTAGAGTACTTCTTGATGAGGCAGCAGAGCTCTTAAATCATGGCTCAGTTTGAATTGAAGCTGTATAGCTTTCCTTTTTTTCTTTTTCTTTCTTGTAAACATGTCTTTTGTCTGATTTATAAAGAACACGTTTTACAGTACTCCCAGCCACACTCAGATCTGGCTTGTCTTCTGCACTCTCATTTTCTATTGTGGGGTTTCAGCCAGATGCATTTGAATTTGAGAGATGTTTAAAGGTTTCTGATTCTTACAGCCTTTTTTTTTTTTTAAGAAAGAAATCCTATGACTGTCATAAAATATCCTGAGCAAAATGACCCAGAATAAGCAGTGACTACCCATGGGCAGAGATAGATTAATTAAAATATGCCTCCTCTGTAAAAGGTGGCACCTTCTTTCTCTTGTAAAGATATGCCAAGAAGCAATGCATAAACAATATGTTTGTAATGTGATGAAAACCAAACAGAAAAGCCCGTTTGTTACATGATTAGAGTAACTTCATAACATTAATGTTATTTGCCAATATTCCTGTTTATATAGAGCATTGCATATAAAATTTTCAAAAAGTTTTTCACTGTGATTGATATTGTTATATTAATAAAATCAGTGCTTTGGCATCATGCAGGCTGAAGGCTTTCTCTGCCTTTTTAGTTTTGCAATTGTTTACAGGAATATGGTGGAGACTTTATAGCGATGAGTACATTGTGACAGCCCAGTGCTGAGAAGGGAGGAGAGGATAAAACCGTCTCATCTCAGTAAGCAAATTGCAAGGGGTGTTGGGAGGGGGAGCTCCCTGCTGAGACCTAGACCTCCCTCTCAGCACATGCACCCTTTGCAGGGGGGGCAATGAGTTGTTCTGCCATGCCTCGCCTCGCTGGTCAAAAGTTTCATGTCCTTCTGCATACTTTGACCTGAAAGCCTCTAGGAAGACTCAGCCAGGGCATGAGGGGAACTTTAAAGCAGCTGCTGTTACAGGATGCATATAATTATCCATGGTTGCTCAGTCCTGTCTCAAAGCTCATGTGGCTGCGCAGTGTGGGTATAGGTTGGAAGGTACATTTTAATAAGATTTTAGTTTAAATGTAGGAGTTTTCTAGCAGTTCAAAACAGTTAATTTCTACAATAGAGTGTCTCAGATTTTTTTCACCTGCAGTGATTTTCTTAGAATTTTGATAGGCTAGAAAAAATGTGAAAGTGAAAAATAGCACCAAACTATGGGTGAGCCTTTTTGCAGGAGGTCTTACCTGGTAGAACAGGTCCTGCCATTCTATATCAAGCCAGGAAGAAGGAGGTCATCATGTTATTAACTCCTGCAGTGCTGTACCATGTGAGAAAAATCGTGAGAAACTTTGTTTGAAAACAAGTAAAACTGTACCTTCATATTTTAATTGTTTATTTTTTGTTTTAAATATAGCAGTCTTTCAGTTGGAAAGCTACCAGTGCTGTGGTACTTGAAATCAGATCTTATCTGGACATTTGGTTTGTGTTCTTTCTAAAGGTGGCAGTTTGAGCAGCATGTTATAGGATACCCTATCCTGCAGTGATTTGGAGGTATTCATTTAGGAATAAATGCTCAAATAACTAATTATCTTTTGTACCGATGTATGAAGAATTTAGTCACTGATAATCTCTGGAAGTATTAACCCAGTCTGATGCAATTTAGTCTGTAATATTTGAAAGCAGCTCAGAAAATACAGCAAGACATAGTATAAGAGCTTTGTTCTCACATTGATCTAAGGTAAGATTTAATGTACTTGTGCATTCTTATAACCAGGCATTTGCTATCATATTATCCTATAACATGTCAGAGATGTAATACTTCCAAGAGAAAGATGGCAGATTGTCAGCTACTGAGGATGGTAATTTGGGGATGTAGTATTCTTATGGATAGAATTACAAAAGAACAGCATGAACTGCCTATGGCAAAGTACACTTAGGTATTGACTACATAACAAGTTAAACTGAATTCTTGTGCTCTTATTGGAAATAAGAACATTATGCTTAAAACCACCTATTAGCAGGACTGCTGTTGCAAGTAGGTTTTGAGCAGAGGGTTACACACATTGTTGTTCAGGACACCAAATGAGAAGTACACCAAAAATGTCCAAAAGGCGTCTTTAACTCAAGTAGTAAGACTGGACTGTGGATGAATGAGAAGCATCTTCTCAATACAGAACTTTTAGGTTTAGATATCTTAAATTTTTTAAGTAAGACCCTGGTTTTGCATCCTGGATATTTGGATTGAATTCATTGTTGGTTTGATTTGGAAAAAAAGAAATTATAAAATGTTCCATCAGTTTGTAGAAAGAAAAGAATGTATTCCTCTGAGTTGTATACTCGTTTTCGAAAAGCTAGTAGGATTTTAACTGTCTGATGGCTCTAAGAATGAATATCTCTCAGATAAAAACTGTTTCTTTTTATTTCCAGAAAGAGCAAATAAATGAGAGTGCTTGTATATATCGTACAGGTACCTCAGTTTTGGAGGCTCTGACAAAGTTGGTAACTGTGTGCTGCCATGTGCTTTCTAGCTCATCAGAACCATTTCAACAGTTAGAACAGGATTTATTCTGTAACAAACATCTGAAATACATTTCTAATGTCCCTTAGAGAACTTATTTCTAAATTATCAAAGCTATAAAGTTATTT
>JAOEHX010032333.1:0-11454 GCA_025448015.1 Bolborhynchus lineola | reverse complement strand
CCAAGACTTGGGTGGTGTGGTCAGAGCATTTGCTAGTGAAGACTGAGGCAAAGAAGTCATTAAGAACCTCAGCCTTCCTCAAATCCAGGGTAGCCAATTCTCCTGATAGCTTCTGAAGGGTGCCCACATTGTCCCTTGTCTGCCTTTTTTTCGCTATGTACCTATAGAATCCTTTCCTGCTATCTTTAACATCCTGAGCTGAGTTTAATCCTAAGTGGGCCTTAGCTTTCTTAACCTGGTCCCTAGATTCCCCGACAACGTCCCTGTATTCATCTCAGTCTGTATCAGCCCTACTGAGAAGAAGACCAAGTGTTTAGTTCCTCACAGCTGTAAGTCATAGCTGAGAATCAGCAAGTTTTACATATGCTGTTCTTAGATGGATGTAGTTCATTAAAGGGTTGATATCTTTTTCAGTGTAGCTATTATACTTCTCCTCCTTCATGACATTTTCCTTACACAGCGACTCAGATTCTTCTGCTCTAAAATTACTGTTTTTCAGGGGTACTATGATAAAAAACATATATCTTTTAAAAAGTTCCATTAATAACAGGACATAAAAGAATGACCTAAATTCTCCTTACATACAGAGCTTTGTCATTATCAGTCGGGAAGGGTTATTTCACAAATTACTTTTTCTTGTAAATTCAATTTAATAGGAGAAAGTTGACTTTTATTAAAGATCCTGTTTTTCTTTTGAGGCTAGGAAAGACCATACTAATAAAGTTTCCATGAACTTTTTGGCAAACTTATTTCCATATAAACAAGATGCATATCCTTTATTATGCTATAGATTTGTTAACCTATTTACAGGTAGATAAAAGATTAAACTAGCCAAATTAGGCAGCACTTACTATTGTGGGTTTTTTTTTTTTTTTTTCATTACGTTAAATAAAGTTAGTAAAGAAAAGAGTATGTGCTCATTTAAGGAATCCTCTTCTGTTTTTCAGTTTTCTGTAAAGAAGAACTTCCTAAAGGGAAACAAGCAATATACACAGAGCATATCCTTTGTTGCATGAATGCAGGCGCTCCATTGGAATCAGTTCTTAATACTATTTGTTATATAAATATATATACATTTTTTTTTTGCAACTGGCTAATTAAATAACCCAAAATAAAAAACAGCACAAAACCAAAAAAAAAAATATTTTGTCAGTCTTGGGATGAAAACTATCACATCGCCTTAGCTCTGAGAGTGTTTTGGTAGTTTTACACTGTGAAAGGTATCCACTCAGGGAACAATCTCTTGCTCCCATGCCAGATATTACAGATTCATTTGCAACTACACTGCTCAGTGGTAGTCCCCTATAGAACAGACTGACTGTGTTAGCTTGTTCTTGGGCCCACCTAGCAAGACTTGGAGACATAATAATAATATTTATTTGAGACTTTTTTTTTTTTTTCTGAATGGGGGGGGTTGAGGGTTCTCTTTTTGTTTGTTTGTTTAAAGCACCTGAACTAATGCAAAAGCTCATCAGAATAATGCTTTCTAATAAAGCAGAACCTGTGCTGTATGTTTTAGAGAATAGTATGAGGGTACCTGGAGGATGCTGAAGTGTGAAAGACCTGCCAAGTATGATGTTGAGTGACTGATTGCGCAGAGGTGCAAAGCTCTATTCCACTTCCTGGATGTAGTCCATGGAAAAATCTTTCACCCAGAATAAGAAAAAAACCCTATATTTCACCCTGGAGAAAACTAATTGGTCTGTTCCAAGAGAGAGCCCAAGAGATAAATTGTCTGCATAATAGGGATGATTTGGGGATTAGGAACTGAACCACAGTAAAGTGGAAAGGTAAGTTATTTGCTTTTGTAGAAACAGCTGTTTCTCAGTCTCCACCCCAGAGAAGTAAATAAAGTTTCAGTCTTGAAGGTTACAGGTCAAAATGGTGCTCCTAGTAGAAAGAGGTGTTTGTTGTTCCTTAGAGTTAATTTCTATGTCTATGCTACTGACATTGGAGTTTGCTTACTTACTATATTCACTGCATTCCTCCTTATAATCATTTATTCTCTTTTTCTACACTGCTTGGTACCTTGAAACATGGATTCCAGTTTGTGAAGAACTTCTTAAATGCAAATTCTCACTCTAAATGGTCCCACAATAACTTCTGAATCTGAGAAAAAAATACATCAGTCTATCTTTCCTGTGACACAAAAAATGCACAGCTCTAGTAAGTTGTATCACTTTTTTTGGCTATGTAAAATACCCTTGATAAATGTTTGCATGATGTTGTTTGGTGTGTAGATTAAATGGGCACTTTTTTACACTTGCTCGTGGTGGTTCAATTGACTTGTTTTCCCCAAAATGAATCAATCATTTCCACAGAGGACATATATTAGAATGGCTCCCTCTATATTCCTAGAGTTATGCAGACTGATAACTTAGAATCCAGCCAAGTAAGACTGCAATGTTGAATAAGAAAAAAAAAAAAAACAAAAAAACCCAAAAAACACTGCATGTAAAATTCTGTTTCATTTCAGCTGAATAAAAAATGAAGCTGAAAACTGCAAAATTTCCATGATCCAGAATACAGTTTTCTTTGAGGGATAGTATACCAACCGACATTTATCAGCTGATCCTGGTTTGCCAGATGTCCTTATGTTTAATGAATCTTTCAACCACACTAACTGCTGGGTATTTAAACATCCAACAGAACTAAAGGAAAAAGTGGATCCTTGGTGTTGTAGTTACTCCACATTCACTCAGTTTATCTTTCTTCTACCAAGAATATTAAATAATTCTATTAAAAAAAAATCAAAGTATCATCTCAAAAAAGTCTAAATTTTTGTCTAAAGCAATTATCACACTTCAAAATTTATATCCTAGAGGAAAAAGGATTGCTATTTTGTTTTCTTACCCTAATCATTGAGGCAGAATATTCTAAGAAAACATATATATAAGAAAGCTCATCAGCCAGATACCTAAAGACACTACATGACTCTAATTAATGAAAAATCCTGTAATATGGCAGAAGATGATGCCAAGTTATGGAAACTTGAAGACATGTTGTAAAGTTATTTCCCCTGCACACAGGAAGCTGTGGAACCTTTCTAATAAATAAGCCTCTTGCTTACTGTGTCTCCTGTCAACTTTGGTCTCATTTCTGTTGGAAAAGGTTGCAAATCAACAGCTAATAGCTGCCAGCCAACTCTCATGCATACCTGTATTGACTGAACTAAGCTGTTGCTCATGAACAAGAAGAAATAGCTTTTGGAGCATCTGAAAGAAGGTGATTTTGTACTCAGGTTGGCGCTCTGAATGCTCAAAATAGGAAATATTTATATGCTTTTAAAATCTGTAAATATGGAAATGAGGTAATAAAATCCATAGAAATGAGCAGTTTATGACTAATAAAACATGGCTTTATTCTCAAAGATATGTAATCCCCTAATTATCCACAAAATGTTAGATCAGATGTTTATTATTTGTGTCCTTACCATTTGCCAGCATGTTCTTGGCAGATCTTTTAGTGGTATCAGCAAGAAAAAAGGACATGAGCTGGAAAGCATTAAAAAATAATAGTCAAAATAAAATTTTGGCATGTGATCCTCATGAATTTCACATTGAGCAGTTATAATGCATTCATTAACTCCATAACAAAGAGGTATACCAAGAAAAAAGGATTTTACTATGGTCAAATACCTTTAAAAACCTGGGTTGAGCTTCTTTGTCTTTCAGGTTCATATATAAGTAGTTTTGAGAAAGTTGCCCTTCTAAAGATCACCTACTTGACTTGCCATTTAGACAATCCTCCACCAGGAGGATTATGATGTTGATATTTTCAACTTCCTTACTCTAGAATGAACTTTTCATGTCTCCTAACACTGCTTTGCAGCTTGATCTTTCTTCACTTGTCTGCAAGTTCATGATGCATTTGGCATATTTTTTTGTTCTTTGTTGCCACTGAAACTGGTTTTGTCAAACTCCAGATCTGCATTTGTTTTTAAGTGACCACTGGTGGGTTGTTTAGAGCTACAGGGTCTCCAGTGTCAGCCTATACCCTGGCTATAATCAGACTGTGCCTGTATTCCTCTCCACTGCATCATGTGTTGCCACTTCTCAAGGCATGTGCTTTCATATCAGGTTTGTATTTCTTCATACATAATTTTGTTAGTCATAAGAAAATACTTTTGCACAGAAGACCTACTGGTTACTATTAACTATATAAAAATTTGGTTATACCATGTGAAAAGTAAAAACTCCAACTTAAAAGTAGCCAACTGATCATTAGAAAAATTGCAGTTACATTTAAACTAAATGAAAGCAGAGTTCCAGGTAAGACAAGAAAAGTTCAGAAAAAACAAAGCTGACAAGTTTCAGTTCTGAGCCCTTCAAAACTCAGTGTGAAGCCAATGGCCTACTACTAGCAATGGAAATACTCTTTCTTCTGGGTTACAAGACAGTAGTGCACACCTGTGTTCAGGCCTCTTAAAGAAGTCAACAGCATAAGACTGCAACCTCTAGCAAGCTGTTCATTTCATAGGTGCTGAAAATTGCATCAGTTTTATGTGGTGATTCAGTTTTTAAGCTAAGCTGAATGAACACAGGCCTTTATGCTCCCTTAGTGCCAATGTGATGATGACAGGAAATGAATAGCAGTGGATAAAAAAAGAGACAAATTCTAAAGGATTATACAAACGAACAGCAGATTCATTTCATGACAGAGCTGAGACTTGACTCTTTTTAAGATTGAGATCCCTTGATTTCTCAGCTACTGGCTACAGAATAATCCCTATCCTGCTGATTTGATTTATAGAGGAGTAGGATCACAGCAAGCTGGGGTGAAAATATAATAGCAGGGGAAACTCGAAAGCATTTGCCTTCAGACTTTGATATCTTTGAGAAATATTGATCATTTATTAAAAATGACATTAATTTCTCAGTCTCTGTCCTGGGTTCAGCAGTAGCAGTCATTTTTCTCCATCTTAGTAGCTGGTGCAGTGCTGTGGTTTTGACTTTTGGCCTGCGAACAGCACTGATAACACTGATGTTTTTAGTTGCTGCTCAGTAATGTTTACTCTGACCAAGGACTTTCTGAGTTGCATGCTCTGCCAGGGAGGAGGGGAAGACGGGAGAAAGCAGAGACAGGACACCTGATCCAAACTGACCAAAGAAATATTCCATACCATAGCACATCATGCCCACTCCAGGGCAGTTACCTGGAAGCGTTAGATCACTGCTTGGGTCAGGCTGAGTATCGGACAGGGGATGGTGAGTGGCTGTATTCTCTCCTCTTGTTATTTCCCTTGTCATTATTATTATTGGTGGTAGCAGCAGTGGTTTCTGTTATACCTTAGTTACTAAACTGTTCTTATCTCAAATCGTGGGAGTTACATTCTTTCGATTCTCCTCCCCATCCCTCCAGGAGTGGGGTGGGGGTGAGGCAAGGGAGGGAGTGAGAGAGAGGCTATATGGTTCTGAGTTACAGCTAGGCTTAAACCACGACAGTCTCACATAAACTTGGTGAATGAAATAGGCTGCTGTTGTGACATCTATTTTGCACAAGTGCAGATAAATGAAAAACTAAATATTTAGATATTAGTAGGTAATTAAGTAAAGTAATGTGTCCATACTGGAAATGGAAACCTGATCCTTTATTCAGGGTTTTTTCAGGATGGATAGGTGTCATTTCTTTACCAGTATGGTACTCTGTCAAGTCAGTACGTGCAGTCGACCAGATCAGAATATGGATGAGTGAGCCTTTTCCATATTAAAATGATTCAAAGAAATAAAAATGTTCAACAAAACCTACTCTCTTTCTTTTTTTCTTACAAAAAAAAAAAAAAAAAAAAAAAAAAAAAAAAAAGATTTTTAAATTAATATCTCTGGTTTTGGAACACTCATCAAATCTTTATTACTGTCTTGCTAAATTCAGTGCTGTAAAGAAAAGTCAAAACAAAGGCAATCAATCAATTTCAAAATAACAAAAAGTTTTCAGCAAAAAATCTTTCAGAAAGCACTGGTTTTTTTAACCTCAGAATTAAAATTAATCTATTTTATGTTATCTGATTCTAATAAAAGTAGTTGGTTATCCCACAGTATTCAGCGTTGTTACAGCCTCACCTTGTGTACTGTGCTTAGTTCTGGGCCCCACACTTTCAGAAGTATGTGAAGGTCCTTGAATGTGTCCAGAGGAGGGCAAGAAACCTGGTGAAAGAGCTGAGCAGAATGTCCTATGAGCAGCCACTAAGGATGTTGAATTTGTGTAGTTTGGAAAGAAGGAGGATGAGAGGTGGCCTCATTGCGCTCTACAGCTTCCTGAGAAGGATAAGTATAGAAGGAGGTTCTGAGCTTTTTCTCTCTGGAACCCAGTACTAGGACTTGTGAGTAGGCTTAAAGTTTCATCAGGGGAGGTTTAAACTGGACATTAGGAATGGTTTCTTTACTGAGAAATTGTTCAAACACTGGAACAGGCTTCCCAAGCCTGTCAGCGTTTAAGAAGCATTTGGGCAATGCACTTAATATGCTTAAACGTTTTTGTCACCCCTGAAGTGGTCCGGTAGTTGGACTAGATGATTGCTGTAGGTGCTTTCCACCTGAAATAGTCTTAAATTCCAATGGCAAATTTCAGAAAAGCGTTTGGAGTTTGACTTTCATTTACAAAGAAGAGTCAGAACAACAAATGAGGAAAGAGATTAGCCCTTCAAAAAAGCAGAACCTACATTTACTTAGAAGTTCCTTGATACCATGCAACAGGTTAACTGTCCTATCTTATAAACAGAATAATTTCTATTGTCTCTTTTATGCATCCTTTTCCTTTTATCACTAAAGCTATTGAAGGATTCTGCACTGACTTCAGTCAGTGGGTTCAGGATCAGCCATCTTGCATCCAGAAATTTTGGATGCCTTTCGTTACACCAGAAACATTTTGAATACTTAGGTGATAATGGTCTGGGCTTCTTTATTATTTTTTAAATAAGCTGCATTATTTACCTTCTTTCTTTGTTACATCTTTCTTTTCTCAGTGCTGCTTCCTTCTTGCCAATGCAATGCAGGCCTGAGTAAAGAAGTGCTTTCTTTTATTGGTTTCTCTGATGGTTGCTACTAGTCAGGGATAATCTTATTTATTCTAATAGGTGTCTTTGACTAGAAATATATTACTTTTGCTTCCATGAATTTGATTTTGCTTTCTTCTGTCAATACTGGGTTGCTAGTTTCTGTCCATTATGGTTTTACATATTAGTAGCAAGATTCCATTGTTTCTAGTCATTTGTCCTATCATTTACATTTATGCTTTTTTTTTTTTAAATAAAGTGCTTTCGCAAGTCAACAGCAATGCAGAGGTAAACAAAGAAGAAAAGCCAGACTGAAAAACAGTGCAAGTCATTAATGAAATGTGTTTGATTGTATGTAAATTACTTTTTATATTACCCAGAAGTAGTCTGAAATTACTGTTGCACTTATCAGTGGGAACAAAGGAAGCATGGTTATATTTCAAGCTTATTTGTAAAAATCACAGTGGGAAATATTGTGAAAAGCTTTCTCTTTGAATTTATAGGCAGATAATGAAATAGGAATCTCTTTATCCAACCTCCAAAACAAAGTAGGTAATATGTAATCTTAATTTCTTACTGATTTTGCATCAGTAAGAACCTGTTATATTAGGTTCTTAAGAAATTTAAATTGCAGCTGATATAGTAATATATGTCCCTAATAGAAATCCTGCTGATAATTAGGAATCAAAAAATTAACTTTAGAAAAATGTCTGAATGTATGCTTAATAAGACACTTTTATATTCTTCACAAATTCAGAAGATATATATATATAAATATATATGAAAAAAATATAACCACCACCAGTTTCAGAACTTTAAGTCTCTAATAGACTCTGACTAATTAACAATACTAATTAACTTGCTAATTAACAAAAAAGTCCTAATCAACTGAGATGGGATTGGATCTTTCTGCCCATCTGAACCCTGTGATCCAAAGGGGCCCACTCCCAATTTCCTAGTTAAACTATATTTATTTCCTCATCTTCCCCTTACATACATATGGCAGAGGAATGTGCAAAAATTAAGAATGTATGTTCTAAATTTAGAACCTTCTGAGGTTGTAGTTAAATTTATCTCTGTCAAAACTAAAGGTGTTTGGCTTTTTATGCAAAAGCACAAAGTTTATCCTTCAGTAGTTTTAGGAATACAGCAAGACTTATTCCACACAAAAAAATGTATTGGTTTGGCTAAATCCTCCACCAAATTGAAACTCACAGATTTTAGTAATTATGTCTTACTTGACAAACAATGCTTTAAATGACAGGAAATAATGTTTTCTAAAATAGAGCAAGTTTCCTGAGATCAAAACAATTGAAAATAAGTTCTAGAGGGTTCACAAAATAAATGCTTCCAATCCTCTCATCTGGAATACGACTTGCCACACAATTAAGAGTTCCAACACTCCTACCTTTTGCTGCCAGCAGATGTGAAACCTGTATTACATTGAACTTTCCATTTTTAACAAAATATTTACATTATTTTATGCAAATTTTAAGTTTTTAGTAAGTGTGATCAGATTTAAGGAGAAAACTGATCTATGAAAAAATAAGTAATTGCCGCTTAAAGGAAAAGCAGCATTGCTCTTTCCCCATAAGATACATATTAAAAAACCCCAAACAAGTAAACCTGTTGAACCTGAGAGCATATTTTTGATCAAGAATTTATATGATTAGGTTTGGTGACATTATCCGAAGCTTTCCCAAGACAGACATGTTTATCTTCTTTGTATAATACTAGACATTAAATGGAAGACAACTGCTTGCATTTAAAATGATGCTGCGGTTCTTCATGTTATTTGGAAGAAGAAAGTAAGGATTCTATGTCCTTCTGTTACATAATAAAATGATTACTCTGGCCGGATTATATATCCCATTATAAAGCCTTCCAGTGTTTCCCAAATAGTTCATGCTTCTCAAAGTTATCAATGGCAAAAGTCTCAACAAGGCACTGAGCCTAAAGGATGGAACAGGAACCAAACACATTCAGTGCAGTATAGCACTACTTCGAATCACAATAGGCTGGCTTTCAGTTATTAAAAAACCCACAGTGTGCAAGTTGTCTGAAAACTGAATAATCTGTTTTTCTGATTTTTTTAGATTTTTTTATTTTCCCTTTATGGAAAGCCAAATTTAAGAAGAAAATAATGTTTTCTCAGAAAGAAAAACCAAATAATAATAAAAAAAAACCCAAACAAAAAATAACCAACCAAAACCAAACAACCAAACCCAAACAAAACAAAAACTCCAAATCAAGAAAACAGCCTTCTAATGAAGCAAGCAAAATTTGTGACGTTTCAGTTTCTCTTCATTTAAAAAATGTGACTTTGGGTATGAAAAGTAATAGAAATAAATTTTAATTTCTCACTGAACATAATATACTGAAAAATGGACGTTATTTTATACTTTGGCAACCAAAAATCTCTTTTTCCTATGTATAAGCAGTAACTAGAGGTTGATGGTTCCTTGAATCCTAGTGAGAAGTTTACCACAATGAGATTGCAGTAAAAATCTTCTCAATGCCTGAAGTACAGTACGAGACACTAAAATTTCAGTACGTAGCTTGGCCAGAGAAACACAGAAAATTAGAAGCCTTTAAAAAAAAATCAAAAATTAAACCCAAAACCAAACCAAAATATCCACTTTTCTTTCATTCTTTGTTTTCCTTCTAGTAAAACACACAGTCCTGAAACTTTCTTCTGGCTTTCTATGGTAATACATAATGCTTTGCACTTGCCTTTCTCTTCTCACACACAGATCTCAAGTGCTTTACAAAGATGAAGAATCCTGAGTGGCTCCACTCTACAAGACATGCACTGAGGTTAACTATGCTACATTTCAATCTTCCTGCAGAATGAGCTGAAAATCTGCATGTAACTGTTTTCCACATTGTTTGTGTTTTCAGTCTGTTGCATGACTGTAGGAAAGATTGCCTGTTGTTGTTGCATTCCATGTCTCCAGACCCCCTCAGAAATGGAAAGGTTGTTTCTCAGTGGAGTTGTGGGTTTAACTATTTTAATACAGCAGAAATAAAATAAAATGAAAATAACCAGACACAGGAAAAAAGCGTGGCAGTTAAGAAAAAAGGTGGCATTTTGCTGCCCGTCTTCAGTTCCTTTCTTAGGGCCATCTTCAGCTTTCAAATAATTTTGTTATTTATGTCTCAAGGCAAAGTCTATACATGGACCAGAAAGAAAAATATGCATGTTTTCCATTATTGTTATGATTCACTGACTTTTTTTTTTGCATTAATAATGTTTCTAGTCAGTACTAGTGCAGATGTTTTGGAAAATTTTACAGTGCATCCTGGAGTACATATATACGTCGTTTCACAAAGCATGCAACATTAAAATCTTCATATAGCAGATTTTCAGATGACAAACTTTAAAAGAAAATCTCTAGTAATTCAGATTTTTACAGTGATATATCCTCAAGGCTAAGAATGACCTACCTTCTTTCCCTACAGGACTCCAAAATGAAAATCAAACTGTACTTAGCATCAATTGGTAAGTATCATCCTTCTTACTAAAGTAACAGTCACTTTGATGCACATAATTTATTTGTAAAGATCTCATGAAGTAAAAACCTTAATGCTTTCAGAAGGACTCTAAGTCCTAGAATTTAAAAAAAAAAAAAAAAAAGTATCAATTAATATAACCCTATATAGGCAGCTATTCCTGAATAATTTGTTTTTTTCCTTCAGCAGGATAGAAATAATTTAATTTGAAATGATTTGGCAAATTTTTTTTTTTTTTTTTCTATACAGAACTTGATTATTGATCAAGTCCAACTGTCTGAAGGGATGCCTTCAGAAATAAAAATATACAGTTTTGAAAAAAATATTTTGATTGTTATATAATTTTCATTTTTTCATACTACAAAAAATAAAAGCAGGTTTTTTAAATTAGCATGTGAAACTGTATTTTCCTTCTAATCATTCCAAAGAGAAATAATGCCTAAACTGTGCTCCCCAGCTGCCTTATTTCTGTATCTTATAATTTTTTCTTACAGCTCAACTTGTATAAGGCTCCATTGGGTAAGTATATAGTTTTCCTAAGGCAGAGGTGATTACATCGTGTGCATTCTACAATTTCTCATGGTATTTTTCTGAGGAGTAATCTTTTCGGAGATAATTGGACTTCAACTGTCATCATCAAGTATGCTTGAGGCATCTTTAAGCACATGACATTCTTCAGTTACAGACTTGCTCTCAAACTTCAACATTGCACTTCTGTAGGTTGTGATTCTGCATCAACAACACATGCCTACCTTTCTTTCCTATGCAACCCTCTCTATGTTACCCAAATAGTAGACTGAAAAGAATAGCAACAACTCATTGCGTACCTAACCAACAGTGAATAATTTAATTAGAATTCATTATCATAATTCTAATCATAATAAGATAATATAGCATTAAACAGGATACAATTATGTCATTTTAATGCTGAACAGTGACTAAATGCAGTT
>JAOEHX010032330.1:0-16264 GCA_025448015.1 Bolborhynchus lineola | reverse complement strand
CTGACCCCAGCGCGCAGGCAGCGGAGGCGGCGCCCGCCCGCGCCAGCCCGGCCGCAGATGGGCGCGCCGTTGCTATGGAGACGGCGGCGCTGCCCCCCTGCGCATGCGCGGGGTGTTCCGGAGGGCTTCCGGCGGACCAGAAGCTTCGGTGGAGCGGAGCGGAGCGGCGCCTATGGATCGCTACGCGCGGCCGGTGGCGGGTGTGGGTGCGGGTGCGGTTCCCGTGCCCGACTTCAGGCAGTAAGTCCTTGTGAGGGGAAGGAAAGGGCAGGGCTTGGCTTGGCTACCCGAGGGGCAGGCGCCCCTGCGGTGTGGCAGGGCCTGGTGGCAGGCCGCGGTCGGGCCGGGATAACGGGGTCCTGCTAGGCCGCGGCGGGAGGGGAGTGCTCCCGGGACCGCCCGGGGTGGCGGCAGCGGAGGGAGCAGCCTCCGGGCGGCACCCGGGAAACGGTGACTGCCGTCTGCGGCGCTGTCGAGATGAGGGGAGCGGGGAGCGGAGGAGGCCCCGGGTTTGCCGCGGCCGTGCCTCTTAACCCCGGGCAGCTTTGATACCCTGGCACGGGGGCTGCTCTGCAGTTAGAAGCTCCGCGTTGGGGCTGGGGTTAGACACGAACGTTCGCTTTTGCTGCGTAGGGAAGTGATGAAAGTATGTTAGTGTAAGAAAAGTGTATGTCAACACTGGAGTTTTTAACTTTGCTAATAAGCTGGACCTCATCTTACTGTTCTATGGGTATGCGTTAAGTAGAGAATAGTTTCTAATTTCTACAGTTGAAGTTTAAATGGGGTTATGCTCTCCATCCTGACAGACCTTGAGACAAGCTCTAGTAAAGGAAGTTTCCAAATCCCTTTTTTTGTTGTTTGGTTGGTTTTCTTGTTTTAAAGCTACTTAATATGCAGTCTAATAGTATGGCAGTACATGACCAGGAAACAGTACTGTTGGCTTTAGTGTAAGAGTTGTGTGTGGCTGCATATCGCTGTCTTTTGATGGCTGCTAAAGAGTGAGTTCTTGTGGCTTTTTGGAGGGTTTTTTTCCCCTCTTCTTCTTATTTTTCCAAAGAAATGTTAGGGATAAAATGTAATTTCAAGCAGTATACTATGGCACAAATGTGTTTGGATAAAACGTTTTGAAAATACTTACACAAGAACTGCTGTGGATATGCCTGGAAGTTTTAAGAATTATGTATCCCTGACTTGAGTTTTATGCTTGTTTGTGGGCCAAAGCTTTAAGGATGCATGCCCTTGAATCCAGTAGTTTTTGACTGTCAGAAGGGTATTGCTTGGTTTGCATGTTTACTTCAGCATGAAATAATGTAGTCACCCAAGCAGAGTGAGTGAAAACTGTTGAAAGCACACACACAAACAAGCCATATGTAGTGTGTTGTAAATACAAAACCTGTTCTGGCAGATCACTTTCCGGGAGAACTTACCAAGCATGTAATCCTTCATTGTGATTCTCTTTCTTGAGGTTTTTTACCTCTGTGAAGGTCTCAAGGTCGGTTTGGGTCTTGTCTTTTAGGTCAAGGTTTAGGTCTGTGAAGAAAACAAAGTTACTAATGTTTTGGTGTATTGGCTCTGTGCTCTGATTATTGCTACAGTTATTCCAACTTTCCGAGTGGAAACTGAGTAATTATTTAGAGGAACAATAACTAATAAAAAGGAACTTCACTTCCAACAGTAAGCCCTTAAAGTCATTCCGTGTACTTCCTTCTGCACCCGAGCCTGCAGGATTTGTCATTTTCCTACACTTGTAGTTCTTTTTCAAAATAAGATGGAACTTGGCAAGTTTTAAGGCAGAATACTGTCATATGACAAGAGTGTATCTAATATTAGATGCTTAATAAGGATGTAATAATACACTGATAAACATATAATGTAAACCCCCTGTGTGATTAATGCTTGCATAGCAATGACAGGAAAAAATGAAGACTGGTTTTAATCTTGCTTGTGAGCTTTGACTGGCAGAGTCATTGCATTGTTTTGAATGCTGTGATTTTAATGTTGCAGTCAACAAATACATATTGAGTCGTTATCACTTCCAAATGATATAAGCACTCAATTGTAGAGGAGTAATTGGCTTCTGGCTGGGGTGAGTTCTTGTCCTGTTCCAGGTGTATGTATTGTGACTTTCTTCTGTGTGTAACTTTTCTTATTTATTTCAGAAATGAGGGTTCATTAACATCAACTTTACGAACACTTCTATTCTTCACAGCTCTAATGATTACGTTACCTGTTGGGCTATATTTTTCATCAAAGGCTTATATATTTGAAGGTAATTCTGTTTATGCCGATTAGCATTACTGTTAAAAGAAAGGAAAAGAACAGTCCTCTAATGGCATCTTTGTTTTCCTTTCTGTTCTGAATATTTGTTTCCTTATGCGGATTAATGGCCTTATAATGTCTAATTAGAACAAAAAAATACACAAACAATCTGTGCATCCTTCCTTGCCTTCTGGTCTTGGTTTGTGTTGTACACAGGTGCATCCATTCCCCTTACCTAAAGGGTATCTAACACCACCCTGCAGCAGACTTTTATTGAAATCACCAGGGCTGTATTTCCTGCAAGTGCTGCAAACTATTTGCATAGTCAAGATACTGTTGTTTGCTGGGGTTTTTTTTGGCTTTTTAAAGCATACCTGTGTTGTAAGTGTTAGCAGTTGTCATATATGCGGTTTCAGTTACTTTATGCTTGTAGAGTTTCCTTTTAATAAGAAGAAAAAAGATATTTTAGCTGTTTGTTTGGAGCAGTTCTATCAAACTGCTACCAACCAGCCACGTTCTAGCCTTGGTTCTGCAAGGCTTTGATAACTTCCTAATACTGTAGGAGAAAAATGCTTTCCTTCAAAAGTGCTCTTTTAGAGAGCAGTTTGTGACTACATAATTGAGCTGTTACAAGGTGGTTCTTCTTTGGTGTGTGCTGCTTTATGTTTATGCTTCTGAAGGCTGAAGCTGCAAGCTTTTTATGTAACTTTCAAGATCCCTTTTCACCCTTTCCCCCTGTTCCCTGAGGTATAGCAAGCTGAGCCTTAACTTTGCTGTGTGAATTAATGGCAAGATCTATCGGCACTGATAGGGCAGGTTTGTGTTTGGAGAGTGGTGGTTTTCGTGTGCTGCGATGAATGAGGAGAAATTGTATTTGTTTTAATTTGATCTTCTGATACTTGAAGGCTTCTTTCATGTGATATGCATTCACGTGTCTTAACTGGTGAGAAGTTACTGGTCTATGGTCTAAATACAAAAGGTAGAAGTCCTTTAAATTGTTGTTTTACCATTCTATCCTGTTACAGCAGCAAATAAATTACATCCCCTCCCATTTTCCTGCCCCACAAAAGTGCTACACTTTTGGAAAAAAAAGGATGTTGAGTTTTATTTGGTACTGAAAAACAGTGCCAGAAAAACTGAATGTTACAGAACTCTAAGCTGTTGACTTCAAAACGAGGGTATTTAACCTTAAATACTGAATAATTGCAATCTCCTCTATTCCCAAAATAGTTGCAAGGTTTGTAATTAGCATGGGAAATTCTTTCCTGTGAATCCTCCAGAGCTCAGTCATTTTGATAAATGTAACTTTAATCTTCAGGAAAAAATGTGATTTGCTGTTTCAGTGTTCCTAATAACTAATGCTCTTTGCTTTCTTTTATTTTCTCAGGTACCTTAGGAATGTCGGACAGGGACAGCTATTTTTATGCTGCCATAGTTGCTGTCATTGCTGTTCATGTGGTACTTGCTCTCTTTGTATACGTAGCATGGAATGAGGGCTCTCGACAGTGGCGGGAAGGCAAACAGGACTAGGATGAAGATCATTGTCATCTGATGCCTACTGACTGTAAAGCAGATTTTTGTGAGCTGAAGAAAAAACGTTCTTCACAATGTATAATACAGATGTACAAAAGAGAGGCTGACGCCTCCACTCTGGTTAGAGTAAGACTTGTGCTCATCATGAATGTGAAACAGTGTTTTCTCTAATGCTGATGGAAGTTGTTCTTTTAGCCAGCATCTGCTACGTGGAGCTGAGGTCTTCACCTGGAATTAAAATGAAATCAGTATTTATTAAAAAAATAATAATAATAATCCTGTAGCTATCTTTGTCATTCCTAGTACTTTTCTGGCTTGTTTTGAAAATAATATTGTCATGAAGCAAGCATTTCTGAGTTTAGAAGTAATTGCAGGAATAAAACGGGTTGGAAACTCAGGTGGTGTCTTTCTAACGTGAAAGTTGGAAAGCTTCTGGTTTTGTTTTTGTGTTTGGTTGGGTTTTTTATTATTTTCAGATGTAATTTTTTATTAAAGTGTAAAATTCAGTCTTTAATTTCCTTTTAGGAGTACTGTTGTGTTATTTCATTGCTTATCTTTCCAGTTTTCTACAGTTAATGTTGCTAATGCGAAGGAAATGGCATAGCATGTTTTTTTGTGTCAACATTTATATGTGTTCTTGATAATTGCTAAAGATTGTACTTGGATGTCCTGGGGTGAAGTGGTATAAGTAACAGCTATAAGCCACTCTCATGACTCGTAGAGGAATGAGCAAGAGAAAACAAGCTGTAGCCACCTGTAGACATTGTTCTTTAAGAAGTAGAACACAAGTGTGATCATATGGAAAATTGGCTTCTGTTCATAAATATGAACTTGTGCACTGTGAAATGATGCAGTATGTTGATTGTTTTCTTTTTTCCTTAGTTGTGTGTAGAAACTCTCTGTAGCTAAACCACAATGAGATTTTTGTGTTGTGGGATAACCTGAATTTCATGCCACTGCTGTGTTGTTGTTGGCAAGCTTTTGGTGTGTAGGTAAAACATTTCTCCTAAAGTTCCAGCAGTGCCTAATGCTGACAAATGCTGTTAGGCTGCTGTGCTTGAGGTCGTTCTGTTAGCTGGAGTTTTCCAGTTTGTTGTTTTAGTTGAGCCATTTTTTGAGGTCTTTTGCTCAGTATCAGCTGGGAATGGTTTTGGTGCTACATTTGTCCATGGTAAAATTTTTCCTCAAGCCTTTGTGTCATTTATGGATTATGTTCAGAGGTCTCCTTCCTCCCATCTCTATGCAGTCCCAGCTCTGCACAAGTATCTACATGATGTCACACTCATGCAAATAGATCTTTACATTATGTTGCTGAAATGTGAAGTTCTCTCACCTGGGAGCCCATTGTCAGGCTACTGCCAGCAAGCTGAAGAAGGGTCTTGTAGCATTTGAAATCCAAATTTAGGTTGTAAGCTGGCTTATAGTGGAGAGTAAGTGGGAACATAGCTGTTGTGCTTTACTAGCTGGTTCTTGTGCTATATATGTTTTATGTTTCACATACCAGAATTCCTAGATTGTTTAGTTACAAAAATGTGAAAAGTTTGTGCTGTAAGAATAAGCACTGTAATGTCTTAGCTGTTGGGGTAATGAGCTGAACGTTTATCCATCCATGGGAGGATCTTCTCTGAAGACAATGCTTTGATCCAAAATATTCTCCTTGGAAAAAAAGGGCAATGCAGCAGTCACTGCATAGGAACAGCCGTGGAATGGGTTAATGTTGCCTGTGCCTGGGAGCTGAAACCACCACTCGGGTAAATGGTGCAACAGAAAGTTGAGTGGTGGAATTACATCACGACTGGAGAGCTCAAAGAACAGAAACTGCAGATATATGGTGTGGAGTGTATATGGAATAGATGATACCATGCTGGGACTCTGGTTGTGCCTTATCAATACTAAGGTTTAGTGTTGTTGATTTAGATGTTTCAGGAGCTACATTGGGGTCTCTTCTGGTTGCATGTTTCCTACCATGTATCTGATGTTCCTGTTAATGCAAAGCTAATTCTCATGGCAATTTTTAAATAGTTTAATTGCCATTGTAATACTATGCTATATTGGGATTGCATGGCAAGGTTTTGTTAGCAGGGGCGCTACAGGAGTGTCTTCTTTGAGAAGCTTCCCCCAGTCTCATAGAGAGCCTCTGCTGGGTAAGGCTGAGCCCATCAGAAATACTATCCCTATAATTGTCCATCTTCGTAAAAATCTGGTGTATTTATAACTGAAATGGTGGGGTGGGCTGTGTTTTCTCTGCATCAGTGATAGTGGTAGCACCCCTGGGATAACATTTAAGAAGGGGAAAAAACTGCTGTGCAGCAGCAGCTGTAGAGAAGTGAGAATATGTGAGAGGAACAACTCTTGCAGACCTCAAGGAGGAGAGGAGGGAGGTGCACCAGGCACTGAAACAGATACTCTCCTAAAGCTGGTATAGACCATGGTGAGGCAGGCTCTCCCCTCACAGCCCACAGAGGTCAGTGGTGGAGCGGATACTGACCTGCAGCCTGGGGAGGACCCTGCATCAGAGCAGAGGGACGCCTGAAGGAGGCTGTGACCCTGTGGGAAGCCCACAATGGAGTAGTCTGTTCCTGAAGAGCTGCAGCCCATGGGAAGGACTCACATTGGAGAAGTTTGTGGAGGACTGTGTCTCATGGGAAGGACGATATGCTGGAGTGGGTAAAAGTGTGAGGTAGAGGGGGCGGCAGAGACAATATGTGATGAACGGACCACAACCACCATTCCTCATGCACCACTGGAGGGGAGGATGTGGAGAAAACTGGGAGTGAAGTTGAGCCTGGAAGGAAAGGAGGGGTGAGGGAAGTTGTTTTGGGATACAGTTTTTATTTCTGATTACTCTGATTTGATTGTCAATAAATTAAACTAGTTTCCCCATGTTGAGTCTGTTTGCCTATAATGGTAATCGATGAGTGATCTCTCCCTGTCCTTATCTTGGCCCATGAGCCTTGTGTTGTATTTTGCCTCCCTTGTCTGGCTGAGGAGGGGACTTGTTGGAGCAGTTTGGTGAGCACCTGCTATCCATCCAACATCAACCTACTACATTGCAGATATGGAAACTGATCAAAGTCGTGGAGAGATTAATATTCTATTGCTTTGGCGTTTATTTTCTATTGTGGAATTTTTACAATGTACTACTTCTAATAGGAACTGTAAGTTTGTTCATTTTATTACTAGGAATGGATTTGAGACAACTGTTAAGATAAAATCGGGACTACTTTGTCTGCATAAACCATTCAGTACTTGAAAATTGCCTCTCACTTAGTGGTCTGTCCTGTGTTTGCGTTGGTTGACAGTTGGGCAGTTTATTTAAAGCAAGAATTGTGTCTAGGAGTGAGCAAATACCTTGAGGCTGAGATTGTAGCAGAAATTTTCTGCAATGTTTTCCAAGGCTACAAACGGTTAAGGCAGTGGAGGATCTGAGAAGTGGAAAATTGGTGACTACCCAAAATTAGTTTAGTTTTCTTCTGTACTTATAATCAGGGGCTTTTTTTGAATGCCTGCAGAACACAGTGGTGGGTGCCCAGCCTGTGAGTGTGCAGGTGATCGCCTTTGGTTTGTGCTTAGAAATGCCTGCATAATTAATCTGTTAACTGCTAGCACTGTGTAGGAAGTCTCCAGAGAAAACAGTGATGTTGGTGATCACGTTGTTAATTTCATCATACACTAGCATTGATTCGTGTACATGAACTTTACAGTATATTCAAAACAAAACAAATTGCTACCTACCTAGTTTGTTGTATAAGAGAAGGCTTAGTAGTAACTATCACTTAACATTGAAAAACAAGCAAAAACCCAGAAAAACCCAAACAAACCCACATTCACCTCTCAAAACCGCAGCCTTCTGCATCATTCTCACAGTGCAGGTTGTGGATGCTATCAAACTGATAAGAAGCTAAAGGATGTAATTTTGCTGCACTGCCAATGCAGAATGACAAACTAGAGGGCAGGTTTTTCTGCCTGATTTCTGTGATGGGAGAGAGGAAGTTTGTGATGGCTCATTAACAGTAAAATGCTTGATGTTACTGCTGAGAATAGTTCAGACAAGTAAGAGAGGAGAAAGGAGAGGGCCCTTAAAGTAGCAAACTAAGACTTATTACAAAATACCATAATATGGGTATGACTGGAATTTGGATAGGCTGCAGCCCATGGGAGGAGGAAGAGGTCCTGTGAAGGAAAGGAATTAACTGGGGAGGTGGGGTGGAGATGAGGTAGAGTGAGGACCGGAATGTGCTGGCACAGCTTTGAGTGTGATGACTGAAGTGCCATGTGCTTTTGTTCAGAAGTATTTATTCCACTGTTCTCCAGGGGATTACACAGAGCCATTGATCTGAAATATTGAGCATAAATCATACAAAATGGCAAGCCAATTCCATTTTTAACTTCTGACTAAAGCTGTTCATGGGTTGACCGCTTTGGAGTGTGTAATCTGGGCCACACATGCTCAGCTTTGTCTTGTACAGACTAGCATTGTTACTGGCTCTGAGTCATCTCTTAGGGCAGGGTCAAGTGCTTGGTGTGTAAATATTTCTTTAAAAATAGCAAAGAGCAACTGTCATTCTAATGTTTCATTAGCTCTAATCAACCATCAGGAGACACACAGGCTTCTTGTTTCAAGTTCACAGGGAAAAGTGCTTGCTGTTTCCCTGCAAGGGGAGGCTCTTACATACTTGAATGGGCCTTGCCAGAAGGAAAGGCTGTGTACTTTGGGCCACCCACAGTCATTCTCTTACATTTGTGGTGAAGAATGACCAGGGAGAGCTTGGAAGATCAAGTAATTGACTTGGTGACTGTCCAGCTGAATGCCTGGGACTGAGTTTTCTTGGAGCTGGTTTGCTGTCATGTTTCACAACCCTTCCTGTCCTCCTCGCTTTGGATAGAGCTTTCTTGCCGATCCGATTTGCTGTAGATGCCCAGTGTTTCTAGGAGTGATCACATCCTTACTTGTAACTGCTTTTACGGTAGTGCAAACTACTCATGGGCCTGGAAAAAAGCTGTTGATTCTTCTAATTGGCACATGGCACACTGTGGTTTAATATTGCTAATGTAAATGTCCCAGGGCTTAGGCACAAGGGGGTGTTATTAATTAAAACTTTTTAATTGAAGGATGATTTATGACTGAGAGTTAACAGCAGTCAAAAATGAAAACCTGCTGTGGGTGTGTGGGTGTGTGCCTGTGCGGCAGTCACCACTGAGGAGCCAGTTAATACCTTTGCAGTTCTTCATCCTCAAGATGCAGAGTTTCTCTTGACTCGTAACAGCTCTTCTGATGTTGGAGACCATGTAGAAGTACCAAATTTCAGCTTCACAGCTGGAATGCTTCATAAAGCTCTGTCAAGGGAATGAGTCATTGTGTAGATGGTTTTGTGTCTGACAGAGAAGACAGAAGAACACAGTTTGCTTTCAAACCTTACCACAGTTTGAGCCCTTTTGTCGAACAGTTCCTATAGAAGTAGCAAACATTGGATGGGTCTTAATTTGAAGCATTCTGATAGAGCTGTTTTCTTTAGAAGCTTGTGTTGCAGCCTGTGGGGTTGGTCCCTGTTTTGTGGGTCCTGACATCATTGCGAAACCCAAGAGGACCTTTCTGTATCTAGTCTGGGTCTCCTTTGAGAGCCTTGTGCGACTCTCTTCCCACCTTGCCAAGTGGGAGTGGCTCTGGTCCCTATCATGGGAACATTTATCCTTGCACTTCCTTCCCTGCCTGCTCGTGCTCCCTCCATGCCACTCCATCACCACCCCTGCCTGACTCCTGTGAACATCTGCAATGGTTGGACTTGAAGATCTTAAAGGTCTCTTCCAATCTAAATGATTCTGTGGTTCAGTGTTGTTAATACACCATTTTTTTTCTCCCACTGTAAAGTATCCTTTCACCGAAAAATCCAAACCAGAGGTGATTCTGATGATCTGGGTGTTGGAACCGGCTTGATGGTTTGTGTGTTAGGTGCAGCTGTGTTTAAATGTGGAGTGGCTGTAGTTCATAATCTGCAGCTTTAGCCCAACATCCCTGACACACTGTGTAGATATCAAATTCTGTGCTCCATGTGTTTAATAGAGGGTCCTCTGTCTTAACGCTTTGTGGCTTCCACGGGGTTATTAGAAATAATCCTGACTAGAAGCTGTTTCACAGCTCCTGGTTTTACTAAGTAAAAACTGGATCTTTATTTTGTTTTTATACATGAAATAAAATTGCAGTGGCACCTCTCTTCGTGGTAATGACTGCCTGATCTGTTATGTTAAGCCAGTTTCTTTATTTTGAGCTAGCATTTATTTCTAACCCATTATGATTTTGCAAGCAGTAGCAAGTTCCTCATTCTTTTTAGCACTTCTCTCTCTTTACCTCTCCTTGCTATTTGTCAAGTGCTTTTGATGGGAGCAAATATTTTCTATAGCATGACATCTGTTGTGATTGCTAGTTAAGATTACATTGAGCTTTGTAGGGAGAGATGAGGTTTTTATGCCTCTTGGTGAGGATTCTGCCTTCCTGCCTGTGAATTTTCAGAGTCATTAGTGCTGTTAGCTCTGCTAGTAAGGTATGAAATCAGTAATGCCAAGGGGAAAAAGTTTTAATTCTATAAGCAAGTCTTAATCAGATTGCTATTTGTCCTGGGCTTTGGGAGGAATAATTAACAACACTAAAAGAATAACATGTTTCTGTTGTCATATTCTTGCGTTCAAAACAGTCCAACTCTGTGCTTAAATGTAGTTTTATTTAAGCATATTTCAAAACTCTAAGAACATTTAAATACTTTGAGTAGCATTGTCAGTGTGATTGAGGCTGCTTTCACTCGTCCAGCTCTGAATGAAAACTACGTTGAGCCTTTTGGTAAGGAATTCTTAATACCTGGGGTGTATGATGCAGCTCCTCCAGAAGCTTGTCCATGCCAAAAAGCCAGGTTTGCATTATATCAGGCTTATGCAAGGGATTAATTTGGAAGCAGAGCTGAGTGCCTTGTGAACTTTCTGCCTCAGGTCAGCTGTGCTGTAGATGTATGATCCAAATTGGAATTTGATAGGATAAACAACTTTTGTGTGCTTTTTATGGGCTTTGTTCAAATAGCAAATAGGTAATTCCTCACAGTAGGTAATTCTGTGTGGCACCAGAACTAATTTGCCACAATTTTATTCTATTAAAAGATGGAGCAATGCAATAACATGGCTCATTACATGAGAACAAGTTCAGTTGATCACATCTGTATGTGGGTATAATATGTAACCTGTTTGACCTGCAAAGCAAAAACCAGTGATTTATTTTGTCTTGTCTCCTTGAATTCTGTCAAGACTCTTTTCTTTCAGTTCAAACGCAGGGGTTTGCTCAGCCCCAAAGATTACGCATTGATTGAGCAGTAAGATGAATTGCTGTGTTGTGGAAGCCAGTGGGCTCCATTCTCCTGTGATGAACAGGCGAGGCTTTGCATTGTAAGGGAAGTTCCCTTGCCTATGATCCTGTTTTTTGCGGAATGAAAAAGGGCTGGTCCCAAATCTGATGATCATATGAAATGCATAAGATGAGATATTGGAGGTATTTGTGCCAAGAGTTTGTGATACGGATGGATAAGAAGACTTATCCGTCAGTAACAGGACATCAGGACTGATGTCCTGATTTTTTTTCTCATGTGCATTCCTAACACTGAAAGTCAGTACAAAGCCATCATTTACTCTAACAGTTCTTGAAAAACACAGTCTGTTCTTAACATTTTCCCAGGAAAAAAAATCTACTTAAACTGGGCTTTTGAGACTCAATACAAATTTAAGCTGCTTATTCTTTACCCAAAATAGAGCTTTTGGATAAAACTCTGGTGTTGGTGTTGATGAATTTTCCTCCCCAGAATATCCTGCATATTCCTTTTGTGCAAATAAAGCCTGTCCAGGGTTCAGCAGTAGCAGTCATTTCTCTCCTTCTTAATAGCTGATGCAGTGCTGTGTTTTCAGCTTCAGCCTAAGAGCAACATTGATAACACACCAATGTTTTGAGTTGTTGCTAGGTAATGCTTACTCTGATCAAGGACTTTTCAGTCTCATGCTCTGCCAGTGAGCAGGGGCACAAGAAGCCAGGAGGAAGCAGAGACAGGACACCTGACCCAAACTAGCCAAGGGGATGTTCCATACCACAGCACGTTGTGCCCAGTACATGCTCACACTGTAGTACATGCTCTCTTCCTTTAACAGTTCTGAGTATTCCATGAAACCCTGTTTTGGTAGATCTTTGCCATTGTTCTCCTGGCTTTAGACTTCTCTGGGCTTTTCAGGCATACTTTTTCTCTGCTTGATCCTTTCCTTCCTCTTTCTTCTAAACTCTTCAATAAAAATAATAAAAAAGGGCTATTTGGAATTTGCACATCTCTGGAGGATGGTGCTGCACTTGAACTGTGCAATTCCATTATCCTTTTGATAGTGTTAGCAATATGCTTTCGTCACGCTTCACACATCAAGAGCACATCCCTTCATTTGCCCAGGAGACTAGAAGAACATGGCAGTGCGTAAATGATAAAGGAATTAAACTAATACACAGACCCTAATTTTTCATTTATGCCTTGGGGTGTGTACATGTCTTAGCCTTAGCTCTAAACAGTGTATTGTTTGGGTAAGTATGTTCAAGCATAACTAATCAGCATTTGTCTGTCTCTCCCAAAGCATTGTACCAATTGAAATGTTTTGGTTTTCTGTGTCCAAAGAATATTCTTTCATAATCCAAAAGCTATTTTTCATTTTTTCTTGAACAATCGGTTGGAGTGGTTATATTAGTCTTTTTGTTGTTTAAGCATTTCTATCTGCAGTACACAATAGAAGCAAATGAATTGATTTTTTTTTTGAGACAAGCTTGCTTTTTATCCTACAAAATGATGATTCATGAGATTCATCCAATTCTCATCTGTATTCCTCCCCCAGCTAATAAGTTAAATGTGAGTTTTGTGTTTGTACTAAAAGGCAGCCTATGCTTACCTCACCAGGGAGCTTGTTTGAACATTGAGTTCACAAGAGGAAAATTCCTTGCCACAGTAAAACTGCATCTCTGGCATTAAGGAGCTTTGCAAATTTGCTCACTAGGTGAAGAAAGCAGCATTAAATTTAATTTGTCATTCACGTTTGCAGTGATCCTAGTCTGGTGTGCTTATAACTTCATGGTGTTGCCAGAAGTTTTGTGGCTCTGATACATTAAAAGACAGCAGAAGGCAGAGACCTGTAATATTTCGTCTCCAGGCCTGTTAGTCCTGCAGGTGGAGAGTATCAGGCTGTATGAGATGATACACTGGTCTAGGATAAAAGCATTCTCTATCTGCATTCTGACTGATGAAATAGTCCTGCAAATGGTTGTGCAGGTGTAACTGAAAAGGTAGTGTGGAGGATGGATGTAGGTGCTTCAAGTTGGTGTTGCTGCTGAAGCCCCTTGCTGTGATAAGGCACCCTTAGCTGGAGCCGACTCCCATGTTAACACAGCAAAGTTTGTTTAAAGCCAGAATGAGGTATGGCCTTGCAGCATGATGCACCATGCGCTGCACCTGAATGGAAAGGAGAACCTGATCAGTACAGGTTACTGCATGAAAGACAGACGATTTCTTGGCTGTGGTTTCGCGTTGGGCTTTTTTAACTGGGCATAGGTCTTCTGACCATCCTTGCCTTGCAGATACTGGGGTGACTAAGAAAAGACTGTTGAGATTGATTTTCCAGAAACAGTAGAAACCCATGCGTAGCTATCTCTTCCCTTCACTATCTTATGGGGTGGGAGGGACCAGTTGCAATTACAGGGGCTGCACAACAGAAATGTCCATACTCTCCATCAGCCAGAGTTACAGGCTTCTTTCAGCGTGACTCCAGCTCAGGCTGAGCTATCCATGGATTCCTTTTTAGAGGGTTTTGGAGGTTTTGCAGCACTTCTGTTTTCCTTGAGTTCTCAGCAAGCGTGCTGCTGAGAATGGAGTTCTTGAACTAGTTCTACAACCTGCAGAAGTGCAAGTGATTGACTGGGTCCTGTATAGCAAAGGCTTAAGCTTTATACCCCACAGGATGTTAAATGGGACATACATCTGCAAGAATAAAGGATTAAAGCAGCCTAGACCATCGACTTCACATTTTTCAGTAGAAGAAAAACAATTTGGCCAGACATAGCATGTGAGAGGAAGAAGAAATTCCACCATGGCAGAAATGAAAAGTTGAGCTGTGTGTTGAAGTTCAAAGAGTGAAAACTCTGGAGGGTAATTAATGGTCCTGAGTTACAAACTGAGGACTTTTTCAGCTGATACCGGAAGTTTAGGTGAGACAGTTCTGCTATGTTGGGCTGCTCTATGAATAGGCACAGAATGTCTTTATAGCTTGACAGTCATTTAGTTTCTTCCATCCCTTCTCAAGACAACTGCAAATGGAAAAATACTGTGATTGATGACTGCAGGCCAGTAGGCCAAGAGAGGTTTTTATCTTGCTCTGACAGCGGCTTTCAGCTGGCTTCAGTGAGCATGGTTTCATGGGCACTTCATCACTAGAACTGACCTAAGTACAAGTCAGGTGGGATTTTTCAGGTAGATTCCTCTTAGCTGGTATTAACAGCTTTCCTTAATTTGAATTGAATGGTCTATTGATTTGATGTAATCCTGTGCATGGGCTGAATGTAATGTATCGTCCAAATTTAAGTGCAAGATAAAGTAATTCCCAATCTTTGTGACTTCCAAACCCTCCTTTATGCTAAAAGTAATGTAAAAGTATACTATAATGAAGATAGTATCTGCATGCCAAAAAAATTCCAATTTCACAGAAAAGTGATTTACACAGTGTGAGTTTTGCATTTTGATGGTGTTTCATGTAACATGGTATTAGTTTCCTCATTCTTTTGTAGATATCTGCTCATTAAGCAAGATCTTCTTTACAAAGTGTAGTGGCTGTTTAAGTGCTTTAGGGGATGAGCATATTTATTACACGCTGATAATCCTTGTAACTTGTTATATTAAAATATAAATGGATTAGATTAATAATCTCTTTCACGCTCCTCATCAGACTATAAACTGTAGAAATAAATGTGCTAGAACCCTAAATAGTTTAATAATCCTTTAAGGGGAAATTGCACCTTCATTCATTTGTAATGGTATTGTGATTGGCTTTGTTTCAGTCCAACTTTTAGTCAATGCCTTCATGAAAATCTTATGACTTTCCTTCCAAAATGACATCAAAGAGGAAAGGAAAAAACAGTCTTGACAAAACCAGGTCACTACATCAGCAAGAGCAGAGTGGGCTGAGCAGCTCTGCTTCCTAAATCAAAGCCTTGCTGCAGGAGCATTGCTGTGTTCCTGTTAGTGTGTCAGAAGTGCCATTTTCAGCAGTGCAGGACCAAAAAGCATCAAGACAGCAGATAAAGGGCTGAAGGCCTTGGCCGGAGCCTGTTACTTCTCAGAGCATTGCTGTCCTGAGATAACGATGTGGAGGTGCACAAGGCATTCCTTTGTGGGAAAGATCCGGGTCCCACCTATGCTTTGTAGCCAGCCACTACACAAATGAGGAATAGTGAGTCCTTTGTGCTTTAATCAAGCGAAAATCCCAGCAAGGGAACTGAGATTTTCTGCTAGCCCCATGGTGCCATAAAAGCAAGGGTCCTTTCATAGTCTGTTCGGAGCTTCTGGGGCTGGGAGGGACTAAGGGTATTCTAAAGCATACACATTTCTGATGTCTGTGAACTGTGAGAAGAATATGCAGGCCTGAAGCCCATCTCAGCCTGCCTACAGAGTGAGAAACAGTAGTGGCAGCGTGGGAGCTGGAGAGCGTTCATGAGCAGCTCCTGGTCCCGTGCCACAGTATCCTCCAGCTAAGGGACAGTTTAGTGTGTTATAGCCAAAATGTAACAAGATAATTATGTAGCTGGCAGGGACAGGTAATTAATACCTAGTACAAGGTACGGTAACATACTGCTTGTTCTACATGTTTTCGTGCAAAGTGGGAGTGCTGAGATGCGCTGGTTTTGTTAGTTTGCTGCTGTCTGGTGAAGTGGGTGAAAAAACCCAAAGAAGAAGGAAACTTGTTTCCTATTTTATGGGGTTTTAAGTAAATAATCAGCTGTAGCGGCCATGGCAAAGTGCCAGAGGTTCCCCTGGGACAAATCACTGAGCAAAGTGATTTGCAGAGGATTGAGAACCTGGAAGCAGGAGGCTCATACAGGTGTCTGTGGTCAAGAGCAGCATCTGTTCTTGCCAAGAGGTCTTGCTCTTGGTGTTGCTTACTTGCTTTACTTAATGGAAAACTTTGCTTGCATCTTTGACCATGTGCATACAGGGCCAGAGTTTTGGTGTTACCACAGGAATGGCAGTAAGAGCACACAGTCTCTTGCAGCTTTCACTGAAGCCATCCAACACATGCAGGAGATGCATTTAGCATCATGAAACTGATCTGGGTTGCGTTCCCAGTGTGGTCACCACGTCTATACTTTGGGAGGTGTATAGTAGAAGTGTTTAGCAATTACATGTCTTTTTTACACAGAAGGAACTGC
>JAOEHX010032328.1:0-15719 GCA_025448015.1 Bolborhynchus lineola | reverse complement strand
TGGAGACCTCATAGCAGCCTTCCAATATCTGAAGGGGGCCTATAGGGATGCTGAGGAGGGACTCTTCATTAGGGACTATAGTGAGAGGACAAGGGGTAGCTGGTTCAAACTCAAACAGGGGAAGTTTAAATTGTATATAAGGAGGAAGTTCTTTACTGTAAGGGTGGTGAGGCACCAGAATTGGTTGCCCAAGGAAGTTGTGGATACTCCATCAAAGCCAGGCTGGACAAAGCGTGGGGTGACATGTGTTAGTGTGAGTTGTCCCTGCCATGGCAGGGGGGTTGAAGCTAGATGATCTTAAGGTCCTTTCCATCTCTAACTATTCTATGATTCTATAAAACTCCTAGAACTGCAAGCTCTGATCCTTCATGTCTGTACAGAGTGCACCTAATTGTGTACATAAATAAGACTTTAATTCAGAATGCATGTGGAACCAAGGTAGGAGTACACATACTGTCTTGTAAGATTGACATGTTACAAGAGAACTATTTTTAAAGGATTAATTGCCCTTTTAGATGCTGTAAAAGAGAAATCTTTGCAATAAGTTTCAAAGGCTGGCAAATTCATTGTAGAAAGTACTTGAATAGCTAGGTCTGTTTAGCCTACCTGAAAATAGACTGAGCAGAGACTTGGGTACAAGACATCAGTATTTTCAAAAGTCAAAACTACTAAAAAATAAAGGCCTCTTCAATCTAGCAGTGAAAGACATGAAGAAAGCTAATAGCTGAATGTTTCATCCGGATAAATTCAGATTAAGAATCCGTGCCTTATTTCTAAGAGTGAGATTGATCAGCTACTGGAATAACTATTAAGGGATGTGGAGTCCTTATTTCTTGAAGCCTCCAAATGAAGAGCATATTTTAGAAGATATATTTTAGGAAAAAGAAGAAAAAAGAAAGCCAAGCTCAATACACAGGTGATGAAATTTAAGGGCATGTATTACACAGGAGGTCAGACAAGCGGATCTGATAGTCCTTTCTGATCTTAAACATCTGAGTGAAAGCAGACCAAGGAAGAAATCTTATTCTCAGTATCTTCAAATGCTGAATAAATTGTTAACATTTATCACCCTGCCTGTGATTTCAGCATTGTGCTTGAGAAATGCAACGCAGAAATACAGGAACCAGGAACATTCAAACTGGAGTTGCATTATATGGATTGCACGCAAAGCTTTTATCATCCAGCACTAGGCTACTGTTGTGCCCTGGAAAAAATGTCTGCTCCGGCAAACACAGAATCTTGTCTTCTTTATGCAAAAAGAATGAGAGGAAAAGAAATATATAGACATAACAGTGTTTCCTATCTGACATGAAATATGTTTGTCTTACTCAAAGAAACAGAGCTGCCTGTATATTCATGAAGTAAGTACATTCAGGCCTATAGACATCCCATAGATGCGGAATTTGATTAGTATGCATTTTGTGCATCACTTGATGGAAGCTGACATTCTCCTGAAATTAAAAGCAATAAACCATTATCAGAAGACCCTGCACTTCCACGTGCATTATTGAGCAAATCTGAGGATTGGATAAGTGGACAAGTCAGGTAGGAAAAGGAACTTTTCAAAGTTGTCTAGGGATATGTAAGGGAGAGGAATGACATGGCAATTATGGCATTGAGTAATGAAAGATATGCAAGTGGAAGTTCTAGCAAGTTGTAGCCTTGCCAAGAGCACATATGGGATGGGAGAACAGCAGCAACTTCATTCATGGATCAGTTATATCTGAGCCAGACTTCGGTAAAGTTCATCACAACATTACAGGAAAAACTCCTTTAAAAAGGTCTATCATACCACACAGTTTTTATGATAGGGTACTGATGTGTTTGTAGTAAGAATCACATAAAAAACTGACGCCAGAAAGTGAAGAATGTGGAGGTCAGCAGAAGTGAGGCACCAGTTTGTGTAAGGACTGAATTTCTAGGTGAGAGTCAAACAGACATTTATCTATGACCTGAAATTCATGTGTAATACCTGGAAATCTGTGGGTAATAGATGCTTAGCAAATAGGGATAGGCTTATGCATGTGTTTTAAATACTCAGAAAAGTCTTAGTCTGACAAGTAAAAGATTTAAATACCAGACTGCTTGTGTGAGATAATGAGACTTGGTTATGTCTCCTTTATAAAACAAACCTTATATCAAACTTGAGTTCCTTCAGTGATTGAAATAATGCCGGTTATATTGCTTGTACTTTGCTTATTGGTGGTCAGTATTTTCCAGGGGAATACAGTGAATTTTTTCAGTGTTGATGGCTGATGAACACCACCAACAATTAGTGGAGGCTGGTCACTTCCATAGCAGTATACTTTTTGTGATTCATGCTCTTAATACATACCTATCTACGTGAGTGGTTGAGTTCTAAGAACTGAGGTGAAAATTGCCCTGTTTTATTTTTCTTTCTGGTCACAGTGCCATTTTGCCAAAGTCTTTGACTACTTAAGGAGCTCTATAAACTTTAAGAAGAGAAGCAGATATGTACACTTTACTCAGATTTCTGCAGGTGTTTTGCCCAGATAATATCATCCTACTAGACTTCTTTAAATTTCATGTAACTCTGTTTATTTACACTGAAATATTTCTGCCCCCAAAGGAGGAGCTGTCTCAAATGTACTCATATAGAGATACATCTCTTTTCATGGCTTGATCTAAAGCCTATTGGAAAGAGAATGTCTACAACAGGTAGCACTACAGGTTAACAGGTTAGGTCAAAAGGAGAGTTTAATTTCTATTCAATTTTATATGTTTTTTCCAGTAAGGTCCTTTTCATCTTGGAGTAGCACAAGAGGATGGAGGGAACCCAGAAGAGCTGGAAACTGTTCATCCAACAGTTTTAGATGTATTCCTAGAAGCAAGTAAAAATTCCATGGAGGAAAATGTACTGCACTGTTAGAAATGCTGTGAACAAAGTGTGACAAAGAAATCACTGTCTAAGGCAAGCATGTCGCTTTAGAGCAGAGGCAGCAGGTGACCGTTCAGCATGATTGAACAAAGCAGTTTAATAGAGGCAAGATACAGAAAACAAAAAAATTAACAGCTCAACTAATTGGAGACTTACTCAGCATGCAGTCACACAGCCAAAAGGACTTTAATTCTCTGTATTTACTGAGGGTCCACAATACTGGTCTTAAATTGTTAAGAACACATTAACGTCCTAGTGCAGTGCAAGACGTACAGCTCCCTGGGCTGAAATTCCCAGCCATGTGCAAAGGGTAAAAAAACTTTAATCCTCTATAAACAAATCAGGACAAAAGTTAGAAAGATTGTTCCTTCTCTCTCACCACCCAATCTTTTTCTTTTTTTTTCTTTAAACAGGGAGTACATAGCAAATAACAAGTATTTAAATCATGTGTATTTTCTCTGTTGTCTTAAGCTTCATTTTAATGGTGCGTACAGCATAAATGTCAGCGAGATGCTGTTTTTCTGAGAGATTTTGACCATCCTACATTTGAAGGCATTGTATTCCTATGTATCCTATGGTTTCCAGACTGCAACCTTTCAAGCAAGAGGGCAGTCTAATGATCTGCTTTTGAACCACAGTTTTGCCTTGCATAGTTGTTATTCTGCTGTGCTTTCCTGGACCTGTGGTAGCTTTCCATATATGTTGGTGCAGCCATTCTGTGAACTGGGTTGGGAAAACTGGTTCACTTGAGGGAGTAGTACTAATAATACTAAAATGGTGGTTTCCAACTGGATCAGATTCCTGCTCTCTTTTGCAGCCTGATTACATAAATGTTTTACCACCGCTACCTGCAGAATGATTCAGTGACAAGAAGAAAAACAGAGGGTACTAGTCAGTTTAAGCAAGTTGGACAGCAGACCCAGTTCTAGGAAAGGAAACATGCTGTTACTAGTAATCACTTCAAGAGCTATAGGTCTCTCTACTGGAAAACATTTAGTGATCTAGTATTAAAAAATTGTTGAAAACTTTTGCTGAGTGCTGAGGAAGCTTCATGTTAATACTGCTTAATGCCAATACAGTTATGCAATGTTTAGAGCAGATGGGTGGCAGCTGAGCTCTGATGGAACACTGCTCTTGGTAAGCAGTGTTGGGCAACATTTGCAGATTCAGAAGGGAGGGATAGGTCTATTCTTGCACAACCATACCCTCTCACCTCAGCCCTTGCTGTTGGCAAACTTGGTATAATTTCCAGCTATGGGGACTGGCTGTAAAAGAGCCATACAGGTTCTTAGCCACTATCCATTTAAGAAAATAACAGCTCTCAATGCTGAATGTGCCACCTGGGTTACTCCTAGGACATACTGAGGGTCACTATGCCCTGTGAAATGGTGTTCCACTGGAACAAAGGTAAATGTGCTGGAAATAATGTATGGATATGACAGCAGTGAGTGATAAGTCAGTTCTGGCTGGTAGAGGGCTGCATAGGAGGCGGTCAACTTCAGAAACAGTATTCCTGAATCAGTGGTTCAGTGCTCTTCTGCTTCCACATGACTGGACGGGACTACAGAGCCAGCAAGAAATTTGGTCTTGCATGAAGATTCACTGCACAGCTTGCTATAGGAGTCAGTTCTTTAAAACACAGCTGATATTGCAGGGACTCGAGCCACAGACAGTTTAGTAAAAGGCACTATTTTTAGGGCAGCATTAGTAATTTTGTTCTGTTCTACCTAGTGATAAAAACAATAAGTATAGGAGAAAATGTTTTTTACAGCATTGTTTCTAACCCTTACAGGGCCATGAGAAGGCAATCAACATACTGATAAAATCCTCTGTTGGGAGTCCTTTTCTACATACTCACTAATGATTTGCAGTATTGCCTAATGAAGCTACCATGGGGTCTAATGCAATTGTCCAAGTTGCTTGACTCACTGTGGTAGACAGAGATAAAAACTATTCAAAAGTTGTGCTAGGACTAAGGATCATTCTTGGATTTCTGGCATTTAAAGGAAAAGGAAGCTACTTTTATGTATGTTTTTCTTGCTTTCAGGTGCATAAGGGATATTTTTTTTCTCTTTATTAGCAAGAATAGAAATCTATCATTTTATGGCTTTTTTTCTTTATTAAACTTCTCATACAATTACATGCTTTCCAGATGCTTTAGCTTAGAGAGAGATGCTACTGTAGTCTGTGATAAAACTGCAAGCTTTGGTAATATTGCAAACTTGTTTTCTTCTAAAATGTTACATTTGGGGTCAGGCTTTTCAAATAAACCTCTAATTAGCAGGATAACGTGAGGATCAGGAGGAACAGTAGCAGTTTGGTCTTGTACATTACTGCGCACAAAATTAATAGATTTGGACTGATGAAACCCTACATCTGGGTCCTGCATTGTTGAGAAAATTTTCACAACTTGAAAAGATTTGACCTTCGTGTGGCTATTTTGCTTATGGAGGAGGGAATCAGGTTATATTGTATTGGAACTATGGTATACACTCTGTATTATTTTTCTCATTTTATTTTTGTGAATAGCTAATGCTTACATTTTCATATATTCACATTACATAACTAGAACTAGAATTTATTATTCCAGTATAATAATTTCTAGTAAAATAAATATTCTGCAGAGATTTGCATAGCATTATTTTCCTACTTGGGTTGCTATAAATATTAATAAACTGTGTGTAGGTGGAGCTGTGTATGTTTAAAGATGTCACCTAAACCTCTTAGTGGAATTATTTTGTAGTAATACTTTGAATCATTTGTTATGCTGTGTACACTGGTTAGCTCTGAGGTTCATGTGCCCTTAGCTTTGTTTCTCTTAGACAATCACAGTGGCAGCTTAACTAAAAATAGTAAAACCCGTTTTTTGAAACACCAGTCTTCATCAGATGGTATTAATATAAGCACTACAGTTCATATCTGGCATCAGTGCTGGCAACTTTTATTTGAACACCTCAGTGCTAGCTGATTCATACTATCCACTTTCACAGCAAAGTATCTTTTCTGTTAATACAGATGCTCATCTTGATTTTTGAACTCACTTTATTTTTACAGTTGAAGCATGGGAATTAAGTGACTCAGCCTAAGGAGCAGGAGCCCAGAATATAACACAGAAATTCTGATTTGATGCAGTTCTTTAATGCCTCCTCTGATGGGAATTGAAGTACAGAACTGGAGTTTGGATGTTCACAGAAGGTCAGGCAGATATCCTATAAAAGGGAAAGCCCTTTTATTTTACATATTTCTCAAAAAAAAAAAAAAAAAAGAAAAAATCCAGTTAAAATTTTAAACCTAGCAGAACACTGCTTTTCCCCTTTCTGTATGAGCTACTGTAATATTTCTAGCAGCTCTGAAGTTTGATTGCATTTTTAGAAGTAGTTTTATCTAAAAAAATGTGTTCATAGATCATTCAATGTTAATGCTGCACGGCCAACTGCTGTATGTTTCCTAGCGTTTTATCCAGGCCAATTTTGAATATCAGAGAGGAAATGGTCATATAAATAAAATTGTATTAATAGAATAATTGGGTGACATTTAAAACAGTGACTTTCAAAAGTTGTTTAATGATTTGCCAGGATTAGTTTTGTTTGTGCTTAGAGTAGGAATTGTGAGTCAGGTTTCTTTCATGTCTTAAGCGCTGGTACACCAGTGCATGTCAACTTGTATCCATGTCCATTGAACAGTATGTTTGTGCATATAGATACATATATGTAATCACAGAGGATGAATTGCTATTACTGTTTGTCAAATGACTGCAGATACGTGGTCCTTTTAACATAACAAACATTCATCTTATTTGAGGTTTTGAAGAAAGCAGAGAAATATCCCCATTAAAATTGGTTAAACAATTTTGAAAGTATTTTTCGTACTAAGAATTATAGATAATATTGGGGAGCTTTTAATCTACTCATATATCATAGAAAAGAATGAGTTACTGCTGAAGATAACAGCAAAAATACTCATTAATTTGTTGGAGAAAAGTCATATCAATTTTAGGTGAAATGCACACAGTGGAAAAAGGCAGTTCCAAGTGGCTTTTTTCCAAATCTGCCCTGACCTGATTACTCTGGAATGAACACATGCTCACATATGAATTCTCATTTACTCCAAAATAAAAGAATGAGGTCATTGAGATGCTCTGTGGCTCCATATTTGTGAGATGAAACTTTTCATTTTAGTAGCAGTGACTAAAATTTCAACTTAATTTTTTCTTCTTGGGTGCTGTTGTCTTTTCTTAAAAAGTTGTTTTGTATGCATTATATTTTTTGTAAAAATTTATAAACTCCTTAAAGTTTTCTGTAGTTCTAGAATATATCTATGGGTATCTGGTGGATATTTAGTGACTGCAGACAGTAGGTCTGTATGAAATGTTTTTTTTTAAATCAATATATACTGCATAACAATTATTACATGTTTAAATCTCTGATTCTTCAGTGCATAGAACTGCAACCTGCCATTGTGGTGCTCCATAGTTTATGACCTAATTTTATGTACTTTAATATTCTTTGTTCTTCTTAGTTTATTTACTGCACTGAGTAAAATTATATGATCCATAGAACAGATTAAGGAATAGGAAACTCAGTAATGCAAGTTTTCTGTTTCTGCTGCCTGAAGACATTATGATAGGGCTGAGATGATTTGAGGAAGCCTATGCACCTCTTATAAATTCTGGTAGAATTTGTGTAGTCATTTATAAAAATGTACCACAGAGTTTTTCTCTAAGGATGTGAAATCATCCTCTGCTGGGTAGTTCAGAACATCTCTGCCAGTTTGGAGCTAGAGAGTAATGTTAACTACAGTGGCTGAACAACAGGTATACTGGGGAGGTTCCAGTCCCCAGTGAGACAGATAGAAAATTTCCAGGAATGGCATAAAGGAAGGCCTAAGCATGAAGCTTGGGAAAAAAGTTGTACCAGATTACTTAGGGCTTTTTCCAGTCTGGTTTGGAAAACTGATGTGGACAGACACTGAAGAACATTTCTGGGCAATCTATTGTACTACTTGACTGCCCATTTACATAATGTCTTTTTGAGACCTGTGAATGCTATTGCATTAGTGAAACAAAGAACTCCAGGGAAGATTGTTTTCTCTAGCGGTAACTTTTTGTTTTTAAATACTTTGGAATATTGGAGTTGTACATGTTGCAGCAGTCCATCTTCATACCCTGACATTCGAGCCTGTGAATTCAAAGCATATGCCCTTACATAGTAAAAACTCTGGGGGTTAGCTCCTTTCTAGGTGATCCATATAGTTTCCCAACAGAATGCCTTGAGATCTGTCCATATACAGCCCCTTGGTTCCATTTAGACTCAAATACTAGGGGTTTTCAGGTGCACATGGGATTCAGGAGAATCATATGAGGAGCCCAGGAGTAAAAGGAGGTCTTCCAGAGCTGAGACAGAGGTTCAAAAAGTGTGAATTAGCATTGCAGTCATAGATTTGCCTATGATAACTCTCCCTAATATGATTCCAGAGTATATGAGAAATATTTTTAAAAAATGTATTTGTGGCTCCATGAAGCATTAATAAGCGCAATAAGCAATCATAGTACGTCAGTATATACTGTCTTTCACATGAAGAGCTTAAAGTGCTTCACAGACACTAATTAATTAAATCTTACAACACACCTGGGATGGAGAGTTTATAATAGCAGTTCATTTTACATTTACATTAAACACAGGCACAGAAAGGTTAAATGACTAGTCCTCAGTGACACAGCAAGTCAGGGCTAGAGCAGAAAGCACAACCCCAAGGCCCTACTTGGATGTCACTCTGCTGGAACAGTGGAAAATATGTTACAATTATACAGTTCACAGCAAAGTAAATAAGATATGTACATATTTATTCATATGGAAAGTTTGAGATAACAAAATGTTGTTGTGATATAGTGAAGTTCATATTGTGCAGATTGAGCAATAAATGCAGAGTAATGCATCACAGAACTCATTTCACATTAGCAGTACAGAATGATGCTACCAGTCCCCTGCCATCAACTTCTGCTAATGTATTGTAGATGCAGCAGCAGGACTAATCTTGCTTTGAGAATGTCTGCAACTGGAGAGAACTGGCTGCACTGAAGCCCCATTTTTCTTGGTACTCCAAGAAGCTAGCTGTCCATGCACTTTTCAGGTCTCTAGTATATTATTTTCTTAACCTAAGTCCCTGAGGTGAAACGGATTAAGGTACGTTTTTTTATCCAGAGCCAGTGTAAGTGGCTCTTGAAATGTGTTTTATGGCAATATTAGAGGACTTAATTTCTCTTGGGTCAGCATTGGAAGTTTTCTAGGGAATCCGTAGGACATTTTTTCTTTACAAAGCAGATAGTTGAGATTCAGCTTCTCATGTTAAATTTTCGTGTTTCTCCGCCCAGTCATGTTGGGAAGTTTGATGGGCAAATGTATGAATACAGAAAAAAGAAATAAATTTTTTTTTTGTGAAAACAGAAAGTTAAATTACTTGTTTAATTCAAACTGTGCCTAACAGTGTAGCCTCTGCATGGGCTACCAAATTTGTATTGATCTGAAATACACTGTAAGCCTTTGAATTTTCTGGTCTTTCCCAGTGGGAACATGTATAATGAACTTGCATGGTTTCCTCTGAAATGTAATTCTGGGTGTTTTTTACCAGACTTTATCACTTTCTGAAGTTAATTGACTACTACCTGCCAATTAGTGGACTCAATCTGTTCCTGGCATAAGTTGATGAAGTTTCAAAATAAATGAAATAAATATGTTGGTGCTAGTTTGCACTCCATAATGGAGAAAGTGTCATAGACTGGATAATAAGAGAGCATGACTTTTTCGTCTAAGGATCTGAGCCAACAGGTTTTCACAGATCTCACACTATGAATTGGTATTTGCCCTGATGACTGGGTCTATATGCATGCGATACCCAACAGCATAACTAGCAGCACAACTAACAGAACCATGTTTAAGTAAGTTGTTTCAGCTATGGGACACTGTAATTCAATCCATTCTTCCTTATGTGCTGTAAAGAAGAGAGCAGACACTAGGTCTAATTTCCTCCTAAATACACTGATCATATCATTTTAACTGTTCTCAGATGGACTTGCTTATCCTTTCCTGTTGAAGTTTTTCACATTGGGCTAAATGAGTACATTTTGTTATCTATATGTACACACATACGTAGATATATATAAACTTCTCTGTGCATGTAACTCACAACTTTTTAGAACTGTCAGAACTGTAGACTACATGGATTGCTTCCACACTGTATATATGTAAAACTTCTTAAGCCCATTCACCTGTTTCTTCATCTTGGATCTTGATTATCTCCTAAAGAGACATTAAGCACTATAATTCTTTAAGCTTCCCTTCTTTAACATCACATCTTTATCAATATACATTTGAATTGTTTTGGATCTTGTTTGTGTAGGTTCTTCTTCAATGCCTAATCCAGAGCTAAAAGGTGGATTTTGGCATCAAGGAGAGTTAGCTAGGCTAACTCGTAGAAATGGGGCTTTGACTCCTTGTTTGTAACATTTAAATACACTGAGATTGATTGCAGAGTCCTTCCTGAGACCCCTGTCATGGATCATAGCTGGAAGGTCACAGGGGAAAGGCTACCAAAACTATATAGACACAGAAATACATTTCAAGAGAAAGCTGTTGACGATTGTTATGTATTTTTACCATGTACTATTATTGCTATTTACAAAATTTCCATCAATGCCATGAACAAATGCATTCTAATTGGTAAAAGTTTACTTCTTGTTATATTACAAATAATATGTTGGAAAGATATTTCTAATTCTGCAAATATAATTTCTCTCCCACTCTCCTATACCCCCCTCCCCCCATCAGAACATCCTTAAAATCCTTACTTAAAAACTCACTGAAGTAGAAATGAAAGCATAAGAATGACTGTGAATGCATGTGCATACACATCATGTGTTACAGCTAATTTTGCTGTTAAATGAATATATCTATCAATATATATAAATGAATCTGAAAGCTTTCTGTCATTCATCATGCTATAACTTAAGGTGCTGATATTAACTGACAGTGTCAAAAGCAGCACAATATCCAAATGTGGAGCATTTATACCGTTGTTAATAGTACTTTTAATGAACTTACTGCTCAAACTTTTAGCTTGACTCTGCTAGAGTTGTTCTCTTAAAGCAAGTAATGTCTTAAAGTCTTAGCATGCATTTCATGAGTATTTTTGGAGCAGGTTTAGAAAGGAAGTCAGCATTGTCATTATGGCTGTACAAGCATAGACCAAGTGTTACTGAAACGAGTTGACATCTACAAAGCCAGTTGGTGTAGCCCAAGGTAAATCCAAATCTTGGTCCTCATTCAGTGCCTGACCCTCTAGGGTACATGCAGTTATTTGTCTGAGAATGAGAATAGGTCATGTGAGTAACTGGTACTTGCACAGTGTCCACACTGGAGCTTGATTTGATCTAACTCCTCTGGCAAGGCATGTGGAGAGGAGGCTGCCCAAGGTCAATATTATTCAGAGTACAGCAGCCTCATCAGCAGGGAGTGCTATCCTTACTCAGCTGCTTGATCCTGGGTTTGTGCACTTGTTAAAATTATTAGATTGATAGGAACAGGGTGTGCTAATGAAAACACTGGAACCTTACAAGAAATAGTGGTCTCTGGTGGAATCAATCCAAAAATGGAGTTCAGCTTCTATTTACAAGCATGGCAGAGCAGGAGACTTCCACATTAAGTGCTTTTAATCCTGTTAAATTAATGCACAACCTCTTTGTAAGTAATTCAGTTATCTTGGACAACACTTTCTGCATCATTGAGGCCAACATTCCAAACTCTTTCTAAAAAATGGCTTCCTTTCTGGTTGTTAAATGCTTTTGAAAGGCCTGTAGATGATTTCTTCCTCTTTGTGAAATGGTGACTGGGACTGGGGCATCTTTTTACAGTGCAATGTTATGGGAACCAAAACCCACATCATCATCCCTAGCTTTAGAGTGGAGTTTTCTGAGTGCCATCAACCCACCAAAGCACTAATTTCTCAAGTACTTATTTTGTTACTTTTTAAATTAAGAGTTTATATGCTCACCTCCTTCCATCAATGCAGGTTCCTCAAAAGAAAACAAATCTTGAGCTACATCCTGCTTTCTGTGCATTCGTGCTCCACATATGTGATACCAGACCTCAGAAGGGCATTTGTAGGGTTGGATGGGGGTTTGGGGTGAGAATGCAAAACCACTGTTTTTCACAAATGATTTATTAGGCATTCGTAACTGCTAAACTCATTGTAAGCCCATAAATTTGCATACATTTTTACAGATGTGACCCAATTACAGAATGAAATGAATTTCATTAAAATGTATACACTGGCTTCCCATGCAGTAAAATGCCTGTTGTTGGCTGCCTTTTGTATCTTACTGAGGGAGAAGCTTGTTTCAATGAAGTCTGTAGGCTCAAACATTTTATGTTTAGACTCAGATCTTACCTCTCAGCTCTGTTGATGCTTTTTATCCTCTTTGTAGTCAGCCTAGTAATATCGCTTTCAAGTACTAAGGGGTAATCCCTGTAGCTTTCACAGGCATTGTCAGCTGCTTTGATGCATGATCCACTATAACTTGCAAGTGGGTGCTTCTTCTAGTGTGAGAAGTTCCATAGTATACACCTTATTCTTTATCTTCAAGGTGATGCTGGAGGATGCACTACCTTTCAGCTCCTCCACATTATTTCCAAACCTCTAGGGTATAGACCTCTCTTTTTAATAAAGAAAATAGATTTTCTGGTGGTGGTGAGTTTGAAATTGGCAGAAGGATGTTGAATTGAATGCCTTGAAGATGAAAGTTCTTTCTTCAAAATGAGGAACAGCTGGAATAAGTATAAGGTACATAGGCTTCACTAGCTCCTTTTCATAGAGAAAACCCACTTCTGTGCAAAGCAGCTACTTAAGCCTTGCTTAAGACCTGCTTTAAAAATAACTTTTGAGCATGTGATACTTAAACTGTTTTTCTGCCTTACCAGCATAACCCATCCCTGTTAATATATATCCCACTTTGGAGGGGAAAAGATGAAACATGAGTGTTTGGTTTTCTTTTGTCATGTCTTGAGCTGGTGTATTTTAGGGGGAGATGAATTCAAGAGCTGATGAAACCCCACCAAAGCAGTTTAGTACATAGTAATTGTTATTTTACAGACACAATAGTGAAGACTGTAAACAGAGCAGGCAACCCAAGGGGAACAATTGTGTACCAAAAACTTATCTGTTTTTTTCTACTGTATCAGTTAGCTTGATTGAAGATACTGCCACTCAGTATTAAAACTGCCTAACTTACATTGTATGGCAGCCATCTTCAATTCCAGCTGGCTGTGTGCACTTTGTTAGACATGTAATATGCAAGGTTTCATATGCCAATAGCATTTGTTGAAGTCATCTGTTGCTCTGTAGCCTTCTGTCAAATATGCAGACCGAATCTCATTAACTTTAAATGAAGTAATATGAGGCATTCATCAAGAGATGTCTTTCTTTCTTGTGCAGTGAGCTGTGAGAGGGAATACTGTGATTTGTGTTGCATGTTTTCCCAAGGTAATGTTGCTTTTAAGTTTGTGAATTTAGAATAATGTAAACAGATATTCACACAGTGATGAAAGATGTAATATAGAACTTTGAGGTAAATGCATAGAGACAGTATACATACTTAAAAAATGTAGTATTATTTCTTTATATCCCCAGCTTCATTAAGGTGCAACTTAAAAGCTTTTCCACCTTTATTTCTGCATATCAGCAGCATCACTGCTTCCAAACCTACTAAACTCAGGAGACAGAAAAATAATCAGTCTGTTTGGATGCTAGCTGATAGCTCTCCTTTCTGCAGAGGTTAACACTGAGTGGGACATTCCATAAACAAACACTGATATTTCACTATGAAAGTGTTGACATGCAGTAAACCATCTGCAATCATGAGAGGCACATACCTGTCCTCCAGTCTTGTTATTGAGTAGTTTCAGCTATAAATCCATTCATGCTAATGAGGGGAGCCCTAAAAAGGAGAGTAATTTTTTTTATAAACAGAGAAGACTCAGTACAGAGAGCAGTAGGGCAAGTTGTTTCTGTATGCTCCATATCTGTTGTTCATACCTATGCCTTAGCAGACAGCTGTATTTAGGGAGATCAGCATTAATTCCTGCTTATTAGTTGGTCTCTTTACTAAAAGTGCCAACAAGGGAGCCTGTTAGTTCTGACTAGCTGTGATCTGTTTTTTATGGACTCATCTGTTCAACCCTCAGGGAGGCCAAGACCTACCTGCTCATTTCACACAGGGCTCTGGGCTACTAGCAGATGATAATGGCAAATGATTAGTCTTCATTGTCCTGCTCTCTCTGTATTTACAGTGAGAATGAAAGGCATAATATTCACTGTGACCTCTACACAGCCTGCAAAATTTATTGCTGGTGCAAAAGTGCCCCTCAGGGTTATGACCACTTTCATCTATTAACCCTAGAAGAAAGACAGCATGAGCAAAGACTGTATTGCCACCATTCATGTAATCAGTAAGCCTCAGTCCTACACTGAAGGGTTGAAAGTGAGAATGCTTTGATTGGACATCTTTCATTTCCTGATGTATCTATTTCAAGACTTTCTGAAATTGCTGTAGAGAGAGCTAATTAACACAGTTATGAGTTTTTGTGCTGGTGGACACCCGTCCAAAGTAAATGAGCCATGACCAAAGAGCTGCTTTTTCATGGGTCACTGAAATTAGCCATGATTTGACTGTATTTCAATTATTTTTCACAAATGGCCTAAGATAGATTCATTTGTGGCAACTAAATACGAGAGACAATCAATTGCTACTCGATTCCTTTGTATATCATCTTGCTCTCTCATTTCAGACTTCAGTGTTAGATGGAATTTATGCCTCCCTAGAGAGCTGACTGCACTTTTACTATCTTGCTTTTGTGGCAAAAGCAATGTCATCACTTTATGTGCCTGTGACCCTCCTTGTATGCACAAACTTCTTGACACATTCCTGTTTGGTTGCTAATAATGTCTGCCATTGGAGAGTGTTTTATCTTGAAAACTTAAGTATGAGGAGAGCAGATTTGTTTTTCGATCTTTCTTATCTCCCAATATTTCACACTATAAAAAAGAGGGGAGCAGTTCCAAATTGTAGGGGAAACAAATTTATCATGTCTGAAATGCAATTCTTGTGAATACACCTGAAGTAAATCTATGAATTGAATCAGATTTGGATAAGAGTTCATTGAAACTTCTTTCCTCAGTTTATAGATAATGTTGCATCTGATACACCTTACAAACTATTCTCAGTATTCTTAAATCTCACTACTATTAATTAAAACGTGCATCAATATAGAATTGTTTGGGATAGAATATGAGAAAAAACGACCAATGCCCAGCAGCAGTACAAAACACAAGTTTTGTGTAAGGATTGAAAAATTTGAGAATAGCAAGAAAAACCAGTAGTCTAGGGGGTTGTGTAAGCTGTGCTTTATAGGGGTGCTTAAAATAACATTATTCCTTGCACAAATTAAAATACAATCTACAGTACGTCCATGTCTCAAGTGTTCTAAGATCTTGATTTCACAACTCTTGATAAGGAATGCTTCCAACTGTTCAGTGCTGTCGTGGTTTAAGCCATAAACCAGGCAGTTTGCTCACTCACTTCCCCCTCCTAAAAGAATTGCTGTGGTTTAAGCCATAAAACACAGTTTGCTCATTCACTTCCCCCTCCTTCTTCCCCCCAACTCCAAGGTGGGGGGGGGTGTGGTGGTATGGGGAGAAGAATTGAAAAAATGCAACTCCCACAGGTTGAGATAAGAACAGCCCAGTAACTAAGGTATAACACAAATCAATA
>JAOEHX010032327.1:19631-36573 GCA_025448015.1 Bolborhynchus lineola | reverse complement strand
TATGAAGCTGAGTGCTTTGATGAACAAATTGGCTGTTGCCCAATAAGCTAGTGATGATGAGATTCTGTATGTGTACTGCCTGTACAGCATGCCTGCAAATTTCCTTATTCTTCACATTCATGAAGTAAAACAGAAATGAATCAGTGGAAAATAAATGGTCATATGCTTATCTGTGATTCATTATGGAGCAGTGTGATATTCACACCTTCCTCCTTAGAAAACAGTAGTAAGCCAAACTATGAGCAAACAGATATAAACAAACCATATGGGCCAGATCCTGAAGTCTCAGGCAGGCAGGCAGCAGTTGTGACTTGGTTCATATGTTTTTGTGCAGAACAGTTGCAGACAATGATTCCCTCCACCTAACTGATCTGGCTTGTAAAGGATGGAGCACTGCTCAGCTTCAGATCTCTGAACCAATGCTTCCAGTCTGAATCTGGGAACAGTTTGGTTGATAGAGAGCAGTCCACACTAGGAAATATGATTCTGTTATTCACAGACTAGTACCTTTTATTTATACTTCTTCAAACTTCGATTCCAAAATCTATTTAGTATTTCATACCTTTTTAGTTATTTAAAGAACATGTTTCCATTTCTCTGCAAGAGCTTTTATGAATGTTAATGCAAAAGCTTTCCTAAAATCCATATTAATTGTGTCTTGTTTTCTTTTTAAGCAAACCCTGCTTAACTGTATTTACCCATGTTCTTACTCACAGTTGCTCCCACTTTTCCCATTCCCTCTTAGAGGCTTGGCAGTACTTGGAGTTAGCAACAAATCTTGTGTTTGTTTCATTAGGAATACTTAAGCATATTTGACAAATCTGTTTCATTAATTTTTGAAAAATCGACCCAGTCCAAGCTTCCCAATGTTCAGCTGCTTCTCTCACTAAAAAGTGACCCTTGATCTGGCAGTCTTAGTCCAGGCTTCATCACTCCAGAGGAGAATACCCTTAGTAAAAATCATGTGAGCCAGGAATGGCCAGAGAGGTCTCAGTTTTGTAAGTTTTCTTTATTGTGATTGCAGTTAACCAAAGCTTCATGTTGCATTCCAATTAGTTGCTACTTCCCAGTTCCTGCAGTTTTCATAATCACAAAAATACAAAATGTAAATGTCTTTTCTTCCTACTTCCTTTCCTTAATCCTTTTCTGGCGATAGTGTATTTGCCATGTAACTCAAGCCTTCTACTTTAATACGTGCTGCTTTACTGTATTTTTCTGCTACTTGTTGTAAGTGGAAAAAGAAAAAGCTAATGTTCCAATTTCTGTTTCGAAAGGTAGTTAAGGCAGAGAATCAATGCATTTCAATGAGACTAAGATTGATAAAATATATTGATACCTAGGAACTTAACATGATGTTTTCCAAAGCTACCCAGTCTAAGGCTCAGATTTTAGGTTGCTTCTGAAACTTTTTTCTGAGTGCTTTTCTCCGTCTTAATGAAGACTGATTAATCTTCATACTTACTATTTTTATTCATGCATCTCTTTCAGTTCATCTCTTCACTTTATTATGTCATTACACAGTAAGGGCAGACTTTGTAGGATAATCACCGAGACTTACCAAATAGTGTCAGTGTTCCCAGTTATCACAGAGACTGACATTCTCCTATTACTGTGATTATATTTTATTTTGGTTTTGACACTGTTTTTTGCACTTTTTCTCATTAATATTCTGGGATTTGAGATATTTTCTTACCAGGAACAGGTCAAATAGTAGGAAATGCAGAGTTTTTACTTGGTAGATTGTCATGAGGTAACCTGTAGACCAACCTGCTGAATCATACATCCAACTCCATCAATTTCATTTTTAACTGGAATATTTTATGTCCTGTTTGCTGTTTAATTTTGACTTGCTTAATATTCAGATTAGAATCCGAATTCATGTTTCTTCCTGAATAACTAGCTACCCTCAAATAGGTATTTTTAGCTTTCCATTTGCAGATACTGAATGAAACACAGTTCTCTCTTAATTTAATGCTTCTGAGCATTTTTACTTTAATCTCTGACTGAATTTCTTGTTTTGATGCCACAGTTATTTAGCTTATTTCCTGTGGTCTTTGTTGATTTAGAGCAGTTTTACAATATTTGCATTAGACATGTTAAAATTCAATTTTAGAGTCACTTGATCCTTATTTTGCTTTTCTCATTTAAAGAGAAAATTATATTTCCTACATTAAAATAAATCTTGAAAACAAGAAAAAACATTCTGTTGAAGCTGATTTTGTTTTTACAGTTGCGTAGACAGAACATCACTAAGCTCTTCAGAGAATGCTATAGTTATTCATGTTTACAATTTCATCTTTGTTTTTGTATGCCTGTTCGTTAAAACTAAAGTTACTCAAAGTTGTTTTAATTTTATGTACATTAAAAATCCTAGCATCCCTGTAGCTTTTGTTTTTCAGAAAAATAGGACTGACTCTAAAATAAGATGTCTCGTGGTTGTAGCAGAGAGCTCCCATTGATCAGCAGGCAAAGCAGGAACCTGACTAATTATTATTTCAGCAGGATTCAATTTAACTTGCTTCACAAATTATCACAAGTTGTTTTTATAAATTAATCAGAAATTAGGGGTCCAAGACTTACACTTTCAGGAGGAGGAAGACAGAGCCAGACTTTGGACTAAGATGGGACACAACTCCAGTGTCTGCAATACCAACTTTGTTCCTCAATAAATTTCCAGCCTTGCAAATGGTAATCTTAGAGTACTAATGGTTTAATAACCTGGTCTGTATAACTGCTAGCTCCTCACATCTTGGGAACTCTCCTGGTTTTGGGTTGGGTTTGGTTTGGTTTGGTTTGGTTTGGTTTGGTTTGGTTTGGTTTGGTTTGGTTTCCCACTGCAAGTATGGATAGTACAGAACATCTTAGACACTGTGCCAATGGAGAAATGTGGCAGAGGATAGCACTGGTAACTGCATGGCATTAGTAACTAGATATTTTTCTCTCTGTGTTAAAGTTAAGTGTGGATGTCTACTGCTCCAGATGCGGAGAGATCTATTTATTGCCGTAATAATGCAGCACAGAATTGTTTTAAGTCCACTTATGACTGTTCAGCTTTTCCCTCCCCACAGTCAAACATGATGAGTTACTGAAAAATAAGGTAGCTTTTTTTCTATTTATTGGATTCTGGAATATTTTTCTTGCTGCATTAGATGCATTAAAAATAACCAGAAAAAACTTGCCTTACATGGGGGTGAGTTTTCTCATAGACATGAAGTGCATACCATTACAGCTGGTAGTTGTAAAAGAGAACATAAATCCAACCTGGGTATCTATGTAATAATCAATAAGATTCTTCATACATTTTACTGAAACCAATGTGATGGGCTATGTATCATGTATGACAAAAGGATGCATAAAGTACTGAACATAGAAAAGTATATATAATACATGGAAAACTAGTTCAAGTATGTAATACAAGAATTACGCTGAAAGCAGAATAAGGTATTTTATGTGATGCAGTAGTTACTGTGTTGAAACTCAGAGCAAAGAGAAAGATATCAGACTTCTTGGGTGCTTTTTATAATGAGGTGTACTGGGGTGGGGAAAGGAAATTGAGATGGGTTCTTTCTATATCACTGAATAAATGTATTGTAAAATCTGAATCTCACACAATCAATATTATGAATTAGAGAAACTAGAGATGAACATACTCGGTCCCTGAATCATCATATGATCATATCAATCAAATTCTCTGATTTTGGTATTCAGGTTATTAATAATTTTACTCTCAGATTTCATTCAACCTTGTCAAAGATTGGGTTTTCACAGAAGTTCCTAATAGTTTGAAAAAACCTTCTTGTTATGATCTTACCTAGGAGTATATTTTCTATCAGGTATATGCAATGGGACTTTCAAGTGGAGCTATATTAAGCACTGTCATTATGAAGGAAGACCAGCCCATAAGAATAGCTGATAAAGGTGAGAAAGGAGGCACTGAATTAATTAGGATTCATCCAAGAGACTGCATTAGATCAAGTGTGACAATTCAGTGTCAAGTTAAATTAAAAATAAAGCTGTTGACATCACAGGATAAAAATAAAAAAAAAATTGTATGTCATGTGAAGAATTAAAATTATATCAGTTTCCATAACGTGGGGCAGAGAGAGGGAATATGATTTCAAGTGTCAGGATACTGAAATTTTCACCCCCAGCTCTTACCAAGGCAGGCAGGCTCTGAGTCACAAGGTAGTATAAAATAAAATACTTAATTTCAGTGGGCAGAAGTAAGTTAACTCACTTGGAAAAAAGCATTTACATTTTATTTTCATACTAAAGCAGTATAGTTTAACATTTCCTTGATAAAACTTCGATTTTTAGAGAACAGTACTTAACCTGATTTTAACTTCTTTCACTAGATCTGCTGGTTGCTGTATTTATATTTTCGAAGTCTTCCTAAGATAGGAGCTACAGGATTTTCTTGTTGAGAAAAACACAGAGTACTGTATTAGCAGAGGGAAGGGAAAAAGAAACATTTTATGTTATTCTTTTGGTGGGTTTTGGTGCAGTCCTGAAAAGTTAAAATTTATTATGTAGCAGGGAAAAGGCTTTTGAGATAAATGCAGATTTGAATATCACTGCTCTAGTCTCTAATTAACTATGAATCTTTTATTTATTTTTTTTTAATTCATGCGCATTGGAGTCTGTTAGTTGAATAGCCACTGAGGCCATTGAACTGAACTGAACCATACTGAATGTTTAGAATTTAATTATCTTAAATGCCTTATGTTTATATACAGTAGTTTGGCACAGATTTGATTACATAAATAGCAAAATGTTTAGTTAAAGCACTGTTAGCAACTGAATAATGGCAAAAATCAGTGAGACTTTGAAATGATTTAACCAGATACTGAAGAAACAAAAAAGGTTTTGGTGAAACACAACTTCAGATGGAAGTTTAAAAAATCATGTAAAACATGGACTGTTCTACAACTAAGTGCACATGAATATCACATTAGTTTAAGGTGACCAGCAGAATCACAAAAAAAAAAATCGTGGGTTTTTTGGTTTCGAGGGTTTTTTTAGAGTATATTTTTAAACATTTTAGGTGGATGTTTTGACTCAGAACTGCAATGCAAGCTCTGGTACTCTTTTCAAACAGAGAAGGCACATTGCTAGTGGAGACACTACCATGAGCATGCCTGCCGCAGAACAAATCAGTCATGGTATGAATGATACTGTGATATTTATTTTAGGCTATGTTAGTTTGACCCTCCCTGTATGCCTCTTTTCCAATGATAAAAACTTTGACCTAGAAATGACTGTTTTTCTCCACTGGCTGTAGAGAAAACCTAGCTAAATCTAGTATGATTCATGTAAACGTCCTGCTTCAAGTACTGAACTGCTAAACAAGGAAAGGGGTTTGTATTCAATAGCAATTTTATTTACTATGATTTAAGTGATATTCACTGTTGCTCATTCCTCTCCCATATCCACCCTTTGAATTGTGCTAGCCCAACTATTTGTGTGGCCATAAGATGACCTGGAAAGTTTCCTTCTTCCTAATAAAAATTAAGCCTGGGAAATATTTGGGTTTTGCCATATTAGTTCCCTAGTCAAGTTCACATCTGTTCAAATATGTTTTCAGAAACTTTTGAGTAAATGGGTGATTAGAAAAGGGGCTTTTGGGGGAGGTATTTTTGCAAGAAAAATGCAGGTGACACTACAGCTCACGATCAAAAAGCTTTCAATTATGCAGGAGGAGTGGGGAATAAGCAGGTGTCAGACTTCATGCAAATCACAAAAAATGGAGGGAAATGGAATTGCAGACCTGTACTATTAAGTTGTGTTAGATTGTATTGTTTTTAATAATCACTGAAATGTCCTTTCACTGTTGCCTGATGCTTGTTAAGCAATCTGTGGCACAGTAATTCTCATAGCCCCTTCTATAAGTGCGGCAAACAGAGGCTTAATCACATTAATTAGAAAAAATCCCACTAATTTTTAGTATGAATAAGGCTAGACTAGACTAGAGGGTATTAGGAAAAAATGGATATTTAGAAGGTCATGATGAAACATTTGAGGAGAGTACTTAAAGATCTGTTCAAAATAGTCTTTGACCTGTACGTGATTATTTTGAGACTCTGTGAAGCACAGGAAAAGTCCCACAGGACTGAAGCAGCAGCATCATAATTTATAGCCTCTAATACTCTCAGTGAGATCCCAGTATTTTCATTACTGACAGTGTTAGAGAGGGTACAGGTATGAAACTGAAGATGAAGTAAGGCTAAGAACAACTGCAAATACTGTGAAGGGTTAGAATTCCTAATACACCTACAAATGGGATGATGTCTAAAACCAACAAGATGAATCCACTAAAGACAAGAACACAACTCTACTTTTAGTAGGAAGAAATATAACAAATACATGAAAAAAAAAATTATTGGGCATCAGTAAGGCAGAAAAACATCTGAAGGTTATAATGCATCATGAATTCTATGTAATTTAGCATTGTGATGTGGTTTCAAAGGAGACAAATCTAACTTTTTGCTAAATTATAGCGGCGTTTTATAAGGAGGCTATTATTTCATCTGCATTCACTGCTGTTAAGAGCTCAGCTAGAATTTTATTTCGCCTTTTGAGCTTTTAGAAAGGTATAGACCAGTGAGAGATAGTGCAGTTGTGAATAAGAATGGCGTATGAAAAAAAGATTAAAATAATTCGTCTTGATTGCTCAAAAATAGAGAACATTGTATGGGGACATAAGAGTTCATGTAGAAGATCATTCTAGTTTTCCAATCTGTTGCCACAGGAAAAGGGTAATCAGGGAACTGATGCACTTTCTAATTTCAATATTATGAAAAAAAATTAATCTGGCTACAAAGATATTCAAACAGCAGGAAAATAGATTTTGGAAGGCTTTTAGATTTTAGAAACCTTTTTAAAGGAGATGTGTATATGTATAGGTATAGGATATGTAAAACTGCATATAAGGGGTTGTATTAGCCTCAGTGAGTTTTACATCCTGTCTTAAGGTGTAATTCAGCGAGAGAGGATGCTGTTTCTCTGAAGCATGATTTGAATTAAAAGATCTAGAGGAAGCTCTGAGTTGAAAGCAGTGTCCAGATTATGAGTTTGAATTGCAGCTAGGATACCAGTATCATTCATTATTAGAAATGTGTTAGCAGGGAGAGTTTGTGCAGAGAGGGAAATTAAATTATGCTTGTGATCAGCTGGAGGCAGTGGCTGAATATCCTCAACATTATGAAGTTAAAGAGAAAGTCCAACGTCTTAGGATAAAAACTGTAACACAATCAGTGCAAAATGTTAAATGCAGGGATTCAAGAACTGCTGTAAACCACTTCACTGGTAAAGCTTATGAGGGGATCCACTACTGTTTCCAGCTTTCTGCAGATTTTGAGACAAAACATGAAAAGACGCAAGCTGCAAACAACAGAGCATTCTAATGCACTTTAGCTGATAGTGCTATGAATACACCTGATAAATGCACTGAAATCACATTTAACTTGAAACAATAAATCTGACAGCAAATTATTTGAAATAAACAGGAAAACAGAAACCATCACCATTTCAGAATTTGGGCAGTTAGTTTGCAATATAATCAGTATCTTGATTTAGACTAACAGAAATGCGACTGTTTCCTTTGTTCATAGTTCTATTGTCATCTTACACACTACAGGATTAAATTAAAAACTGGAACAGATTGATGCAGGTGTGGAGAACACTGCAAGTGGCATTCAGGACTCGTCACTTTCTTCTTTAAAATGGAGTAAGAAAATCTCGACCGTAGGAACTTCTGAAAGTGTTCACAAAGTCAAAAAGGTCTCCAAAGCATTAAGAATGGGCTTCATACTGCAGAAACCACTTGGGAAATTTCTTTTTAAAAGCTACAACTTCAAGAAAAGCATCTGTGAGCTCTCATTTTCTTAGCTACACAGGCAAAGTGGCCCCATGCCATTGTAATTCCAGGAATATATACAAGAATCTTTAATATTAACCTTAATTTTAGTTTCCTGTTGTGGCTAAGAAATTAATAAAGCTATATGTTGGTGTGTATATACAAGTATGCATATGGATGTATCTCTGTATCTATACATAGATTTATTGATTTGGTATACACAATGAGATGTTTTGATTTATTTTTTTTCCTGGAAAAAAATAAGCAGATATTGTGCCTCCTTAGTTCTCCTACTCTCTTTATTTGTAGTACTATGTATATTTCTGTTCTGCTGTAGTACTTCTAAGGCTTATCTACATGGAAAGCATGAGGAGCAATGCTGATGTCTAAGAATTTTGCCTTGTCTTCTGAGCATAAGAGAAAGGGATGCTTGAGCAGGATATGCTTTTACTTTCTGTTGGTCTGGAATTAGGCAGAAGTAAATCTGTTACACAGGTTCCAGAGGAGGTCACAAGGGAGTTTTCCTCTCTTCCATTTACCTCTTTCACTAGGTTTTAAAATGTTTATTTTGGAGTGTACAGTATTTATATGCAGTTAAACTGAAGCAGTAGCTGTAGAAAAGAACATCTGGCCCTCTTAAGAAGCAGTATTTTCTGAAAATTGTATGTAATATCCAGTAATGATTTCTGTCTAGTGAAAGACTAACTGAGCACTGATTAGGAGCTATGTATATTTTAGATTAATTATGTCTTGTGGACAGTGTAGCATATGCTTCAGTATACAGAAGGCTAAATTAAGGATACAGAAATTGTCTCTGAAGAGTGAATCAAAGTCACAGCAACAAAGTCATCTTAATCCCATCAGCTGTCAGGAAACAGCCAAACATAAGCCTGCTGAAAATTTATAGGTCTCCCTGATGGTTTACCACAAGTGCTAGGTTAATGGCAGGACTTGATGATCTTAAAGGTCTTTTCCAACATGAGGGATTCTTTGATTCTATAATTTCTTGCTTTATTGTATTGCAGTTGCCAGATGTAACCAAGTGGCACGTAGGCAGTGTAACCATAGATACTACTGAGTTTCTTCAACCTTTGTTAGCTTTTCAAGTTAATAAGATTATCAGATATTATCAGATATTTAGTTATTCCATTACTTCACTGTTCTATCTCTTTTTTCTTTTTTCTTTTTTTAATTTGAAAAAAGATGTATAGCAAGCTCTTCTAGTCATCTGCAGTGTAATAGCCATTTTATTCAATTTATCCAATTTTCTCCTTCTGTTTTTCCATGAAAAGAACGTGCTTCTCCCTAATAAATTCCTATGGGATTATTGCATTTCAACCATTTGGTAGAAACATTACTGGCAAAGAGTATTGAGTAGCTAACTAGTAGCTTATATATATATGAACAAATCAGTCGAAAGTATCTTGTGTCATTACAAGCAATGAAACCGATTTCCTTATTCTTGCTGCTAAGGGTTAGCGTGTACTCACATTTAATGGCAATCTTTATTTTAAAATAAAGTAGGGAATGCTTATCAAAACAATCCCCGTAGTTCCCTTCTCCTCAAGTCAGCCATGCTTACCTCCCTTCAAAAGCTGTGTTTAGAACATGGTTGATTTAATCAGAAAGAATTCTTGTTCCATTCCTGAGGCATCTGACACAAGATTTGAAAGGTTCATGCATATGTTTATTATACTGCCTACAAATGAATTAGAGAAGCTAGTGCTAGTACTGTGTTTATTTATAGCCTAGCTGTGATTATTACAGTACCTCAACGAATTAGCCCTATCTTGACTGGAGACATCTGTGAAAGAATGGCTGAAGTCAGAGCTTGACACATGCACTCAGTTCCTAGAGCAAGTTCTGTGGCAGTGAAAGGGGGTTATGGTGACCCTGGGAGATTGGTTCCTCACCAAATGGAAATGCAGGAGGAGATCTTAAGGGCCAGCACTAGTGATAGACCTCTGCTGGCATTTCAGTGTTGACTGTTTTCATGTGAAGGGATGATGTAGTCATAAATACACAGGAAACAGGAGGGTTCAGCTTCAGTTGAGGAAATAATCTGAATTCAGTGTATAAGGACAGAAGCCCAAAACTATAACTTCTCTTTTGGCCCAAAAAATACCTTTCTATAAGTCTAATCACTGGCATGTTTAGGAAGAGGAAGAGACTGCAATCTGGGTCAGCCCGAGCAAAAATTTGTCTGCCTACAATTATTGCCTTTTGTGGTAGTATTGACTACCCATATATTTGATCAGTCCAGAGCTTTCTGTCTTCCTCCCCTCACAAATCCAGCATGGAGACCTGCTTTATCCTTATATATCCCTGGGAGATGACTGAGATGCTAAAAAAGGAGCAATAAGAGACCTTTAAAAAAGTCTTCTAGCTGGATAAAATAAATATTAGACCAGATTTTCCTCTGATGCCAAAAGCATTGAATCTATTGTCATTTCAGAACTGAAATAGAAGTCAAGAGAGCTATGTCTCGTAGTCCAGAAAATACTGTCTTTACCATAACCAGTAGAAGACCACAGGGACATTTGTTTTAGCAGTTTTCTAAGTGGCCAGGTGCCTGTTGTCTTATCTTTGTGTGAACTGAAGCTCTATGAGCAACATGAATGAAAAAGGTCCGACAAACCTTGGTTGGACTAGAGGATTTAGGTGATCTTCCAGCCTGCATGATCCTGTGACGCTGTGACAATGTAGATCAAATGTCTGGAACACATGAAACAATTGTTAGCTTCTGGTGATGTAACCTTTCCCTACCTTATTCCTCAGGATATTTCAAAATCAAATGGATTTGGGTTTGGTACATTAACCGTGTTTATGCCCCAGGATCTAGAGCATGAAAAAAAAAAAGGGTTTAAAAGGGTTAATTAGAAGAGACAGTTGCTAATCTCTCTCTTACAGTGTGTCCTGTGATGTATGACTGCAGAACATGAGGGTGCTTACTGGGCTGCTTGCCGTTGCACATTGCAGAATCTGCCTGAACCTAGATATAGAGATCAGGCATCTTCTTTGATTTACTGCGGGACACAGGCACTAGCTTTTTGTATCTGTCATCAGGTGAATGGAAGGAAGCGTTTACTGAGCTATTATCAGATTAAGCATCCAGTAAAGGATACCAGAGTTACGAAAGTGAAACAATGCCAAAACTTGACAAGGTTTTTTGCTTGTTGGCATTAGGCCAGTGTACTGTACTCAAAACAAATGTGCTTGGTTTTGAATATGCTGCTCCCTGCTGTAATCACTAGAAAGAAAGGAACATTTCAAGACAGTGTTGGTCTTATTAATGTCTTCATTTAAGAAACAGAATACCTTTTCATGAACAGTACTGCACCAGTTCTGCACGTGTTCCATTGAACTAGCAGCTCCCCCTGGACCCAGAGCTCTGCATGCCGCACAGAAACCTTGTTGATGTCCTTCACTGACAAATCATCCTCTGTATGTACCCTGACATGAGGACGCCTCCTGGATATTGAAGCAATATTTCACCTAACAGATGGGTTTATAAAGCTTGTTTGGTTCTACTACCCTGCAGAAATGGATCAAATACCCAAACGTCACAAACTGCTGCCCATGGCAGATATTCTCGGCTAATCTCTACCCTCTAAAAGTTTTCGTAGAGTGAAGGAAATTCTTTTCAACGTTTTAGGCTCCCCCTAAAGCACCCTTCTTTTTCACACAGGTATTCCTTCTGGTTCCCTCTCTTCCTCTTTTCCAGACTATGGTGAAACTCCCTGGAAAGGTTACATGCCTTTCTAAAAAGCTACAAGGCATGACACCTGTTTCGTAACCTGTTGTCAAAAATTACTGCTCTTAGTCTCTTTAATGATGTGTTCGCTCACAAATTAATTCAAAGGTAGTGGTAGGGAATTTTATGAGCTCTGCATTATAATACTCAAGTAATATAACAGGATCTTATTGAATTTTACTTTCTTTTATATAGGAAGCTATCATAGAATCATTTAGGTTGGAAAAGACCTGAATGTCATTGGGTCCAACCATTAACCTAATAACATCCATCACTACTATTACTTTCTCCTTCATGAGCTTAAGTCAGTCTAACCCTTAGAAACAGCACCAAAAGCATCATGCAGATATTCTGAAAACAGCCTATTTCTGACTCTACACAGTAAATAGCATGCATATGTTCTATTTATTTTCTATGTATATATTAGCCCATATCAGAGAAGACAGCTTTTGATCATAGCAGGCATGAGAGTCTAGTTACAGTGTTACATGATGTCTCTCATTTAAGCAGCAGCAGACAGGAGTTATATAAAGCCTCTTATTTCAAGTACTAGATGACAGGAGCTTTTTCCAAGTTCACAAGAGGGCATTTTAAGACTTGACACTGAAATATGTTATTTGATTGTATCATGTAATTTGTTTATTGTTACAAGGATTGGTAAGCTTGTGCTGTAGCATAGCAACTTTCTGGAAGGCAAGTTTGTTTAATAATGTCCTCTATACTCTTTGAGGACACTACCTGGTGTAAGAGTTTTAATAACTCTTTTGCTCTTCCTTCCTCTGTCTCATGCCTCTCCCTTTTATTGTGTTGTAGAGTTCTGGTTATGGTCTATTACAAACTTAATTCCAACTGCATTGTATGTCAAGGTGCGCACAAATTTCATGTCTGCAAGTCCTATTTCCAGGGCAGAGTTCAGCCCTTTTTTATTTTGTAGACTGCTGTCAGACTGATGACTATGAAATAAGACCAGCTTGCTGGTCTCCTTCATGTAATGGAACAGTGATCTGCATTTGGCAGGAAAAAAAGCAAGCTCTTTCCCTGTGCAGAGATAACCCCACAGCTACCCGCCCTCAAAGCAGACATTGCTGGGGAGGTGTCTTCTTTTACTTGTGTTCTTTTTGGCTTGATTGATCTTTGTCTGGATACAATCCTCCTCGATTTAATGTTGAAATCTTGACTGCAAAAGTCAAGGAAATCTTCTGTAGCAGTTTCCTGTGACTAGACAGTGAAAATACAAATAGAAAATACTTTACCTTATTGACATTCCAGCCAGTTGTGGTTCACAAGAGCTATTAGAGGCTTCCTCCTGTTAGTCTGAAAAGCCTTTACATAATGGGGTGGAAAACTGCTTTGTGGAGGACACAAACAGCTCTTCACAGAATTCTGAAAATAGCAACCCGCCTTCCTCATTTGTAGCACAGTAGGGGAAAGCTCAGCAATTACACTGGTGACTAAAGTGCTGATAAAACAGCGCTACTTGCCCTAAGGAATCTTGTAAATAAAACTCTACAAGGCTGTCCCAGTCTTGTATGGGGTAGCCATGGCAATAGTCCCAGATCTGCCAGCAGAACTGGGAGATGCTTAGTCAATGCCTATGCAGACTTGCACAGACACCCTCAATAGCAGAAAGACTGAAAACCCAGGGTCCCTTATATTAACTATTCATCCTGTTTTCCTAATTTGTTATCTGTAGCTTACAAAGAGCAGAATATATGTGCTTTGAAATGCTAACTGAGGCAAGAGCTGAATTGCCATTGGCAAGCCATCTTAGCCATAGGCTTTTATTTCTGTCACTTGACTCATCCCTGGCTAGGTTTTCCAAGTCTCAGTAAATACACTGGATGGTGGTACATGCTCCTATTGCTGCCTACACTTTTATCCATCTGTTACCATGGCACTATTCCTACTTAAAGTTGGTCGGACCATTACACTAGATTACATGTGCCAAGTGCATGTGGGTTTAGGCAGTTACAAAAGCTCTTCTGCAGGCTATCTCTGCTCTAAGATGAAATTGCCACATTACTGCCACATGCTTCCTTACCTCATGACATCTGTTGGTGCTGAAATGCCAAAAAAAAAACCCACCTCTATGAACCTATAAAACTGACTTCTCTATTTCTTGTATATGTTGACAAGCAGAGGTGTTTCACGAAGTCACGTCTTCTTCCAAATGCAGAATCCCCTTGGTGCTGTTTTTCAGGCAGGCTCAGTAGCTACATTAATGAAGCTATAGGTACCTCAAAGTGCTTGATAACTAAGTCTCGTTGCTACAGCATGCTATTGTTTGATTACAGTTTCATCACAAAACAGTGGTTTTGATGCAGGATATCATACTTCTCCTGTGTAATTTCTCCTATTTCTTCACTTGACCAAGTCTTTTACTTGATCAGTTTATTTAAACTAATTGCCTGGCAAAGGAGAAAGTTATTTTAGAGTAAGTTATAAAATGTGCACAAAGACACAATCAGATATGAGTTGAATGGTAGCAGCTTGACAAACAACTGCTCAGCTGAGTTGTGGTACCTACCCATATACTCGAGTACTTACACTACTCATCAAACTCACAATCTGTGAGTTTGCACAAGAAATCAAGTTGGGTGGGAGTGTTGACCTGCTTGGGGGTAGGAAGGATGTACAGGGGGATCTAGACAGGCTGGATCAATGGGCCAAGACCAGTTATGTGAGGTTCAACTGCACTGTATGAGGTCTTCACAGCAAGGGTTGTCAAGCTCTGGAACAGGCTGCCCAAGGAAGTGGTACAGTCACTGTCCTTGGAGGTATTTAAATGAGGTGTAGATATGGTGCTTAGGGGTGTGGTTTAGTGGTGGACTTGGCAGTGCTGAGTTGAGGTTGGACTTGATGATCTTAAAGGTCTTTTAACCTAAATTATTCTGTGATACAGTATTAGATGTTCACTGCTGAATGACTGCAAAGAAATCAGTATCACATTTTAATGAGTTAGCTCATGTCACCTGAGCTGCATTAACAGATGATAAAACAACATTCACTGTTACAAGTGTAATGTTAAATGTGAATGCACCATGTTTTAAAATACAGGCCAAGTAGAAGTGAACATTTAGGCAGTTTGTGTGGCTACTCTGAAAGCTAAACCAGAGTAACATGATTGTTTATATTGTGTTAAAGTGCATTAGACTAAGCATTAGCAGAAATAGTGTAATCATGATTAACTATTGTGTTTTAATTTGCAATGGAATGGCCTGAAAGTGCACATGCTGATAGTTACATGAGCTTCTCTAATGAGTACTTGTTTGTTGAGCACCATATTGGGATTGTGTTCACTGATGTGTGTGAATCCTTGTTTATAAATACTTGTAGTTTTCTTCTATATCTTATGTTTCTAACAAATTTTTCATTGCTTCTTAATAACCAGAAATTGAAGAGGAAATTTAACTACTTTTTAGACTAAAGAGTAATATGACCTGTGTGACTGCATTTCATATCTGCCATGTATTTTCTGTCATCATTTGTAGGAGCATTACTGGCTTCTGTTTATTTCTATTTTAAATTATATTTGAACCTTTTAACTTCTTAGTGTTGCTATAATGATTTTTATTTAATATTAGAAAATAATTTGAAGTTGCAGGTTGCATTATAGTGGATGCGCATTTTTTAATACAAAGTTCAATGATGAAATGTCAGGAACTTAAGACATTGGTTTGGCTTTCAAGTTTTCCTGTTCTCTTCCTGTGGTTTACTGTGGCTCTTGAGACTGGGTGGGATTCTGTTAACGATTGTTGTCTCTAAATTTACTTGCCTGCAAGTAGGTATTCAGCCTCCTGTTACATTAAGTGAAGATCCAGTCAGTCCACCTAATGGAGCCTAAAGAGAGAGTTAGGTATCCTACAGAGATGCCACTAAGAATATGTTTTAGTGAGAGTTCTTTTTAATGTAAACTCAGAAATCTAGACTACGATCAGGTCACTATACATAGGTACCTAATACCTAATCACTCACATGAAGCTATGTTTATTTCTATTAGCACATTTTCCCTCACCATGCAGCAGTTTGGTGGTTAATCTCTGAGCACCACAAAAAAATATCCTATTTGTTGACACTTCCTATCAGTGTTAAGCAGTCATGTCTTTGCACATTGCCTGTCATTTCAGACATGTGAGATTAATCAGTGCCTTTTATAACACCCTTCTGGAAGTGGAAATTCTTAGTACACTCATCTCTTCCTCTTACTGTTTTCTTCTTCTTACTTCCTGTGCGTGTCTGTGAGAGAGAGACTAAGTACTTTATCTTTAATGAAACTGTTGCTGAATTAAATGAAATGCTTAAATAAACATCACATAAGTTCTCTAGAGTGGAAGTGAGTTAATGTTTTCTGAATGTTGACTGAACAAGAAAGTAAGATTACATCTTAGCAGTAATTATAAGAACCACTCCATAGGAACAAAAAGATTTCAAACTTCAGACATGATTAAAAACATTCGAGAAAAGTTCATGTTGGAACTGAGTAGGAAGTGTTTTCTTTATTACCCCAGTCTCTTGACATTTACAAAATATTCCCAGGTCAGAGATTTTAGAACTGTTTAGAAGAGACAGTTGCATATTTATTCTCTACCTGATTCAAGCAAAGACTGATTCTTCACATTTTTGCAAAGTCTGGAGTGGATTATTTTAATGTCTCTTTTATATATATATATATATATTGTAATTTGCATAAATAATGTAAAAAATTAATTCAAAATGTGTACTTCATTCAAAATGTAAATGTAGCACTCCAATATCTTTGATTGCTCTGTATCTCTCTTCTAAATTTATGGATATCGGTATTTGTTGTATTTCTATGGGAATTCTCTGATACTGTCCGTATTAGAAAATCTGAGAACACTTTATCAAAGGTGATGTGCTTCTCCAGAAGAGTAAGCATTTCAGAACGAAGTACTTCATTAGAAATTCTCAGTGAGTTGTTTTCTGACTTAATACTTTAAAATTAAAGTTGATGAATATTCCTCATTCATTGTGATCTTTCAATATGTAAAGTTCCAATTTTCTAAGAAGGAATTTTTGAGGAATAATATCCTGAAGTTAAATTATTCTTTAGTACTGTTTTTTTGTTTGTTTGTTTGGTTGGTTGGTTTTGTTTTTTTTTTTTTTTTTGCATGTATGAATATACCATCTGTGGAGGTCTTTAATCTGAGTGTGCAGGAGAGACTTTGAAATACTACACCATGACATCTAATATATATAAAAAAATACCATAGTAATTTCATTTAAAATGCTAACTTCTAAAATATTAGTCTGTGTTAATATGTAATCATTTGTCATTTCCTGATCATTTAGAGAAAGTGCATCATGCATCTGTG
>JAOEHX010032327.1:0-19531 GCA_025448015.1 Bolborhynchus lineola | reverse complement strand
GTGCATCATGCTATCATGCAGATAATTTGTCTCTTTTGGACCATAGGAGCTAGAGGTACATTAATCAAAACTTTTGTTGCCCATTTGAGATTGTTTTCATGTCAATGAGTAAGCATTTTATGATATAACATTTTAATGATTCACATAAGAGCATGTCACAGAGTGATTCAAACCATGTATATCTCCATGAATAGGGTGGTGGTTCCAGATCTGGTGCACCTCAAATTTAGGTCTAATTTACCTCATGCAAAAATGAACAAGGAAAAGTTTCTCCAGTCTGAAGTGATTTCCTCTGACCTTATCTCAATGGCAAGAAAAATGTGTGATATTACTCTTTCAAGCTCCATTAAGGCATTCCAGCAGATGGCTAAAACAGTGAAATCCTGCTTCCCGCTTCCATAGGAGTAAGAAAAAGCAAAAACCTTAACTTGTCTGACTGATAACAAAGGAGGTGATAAACATGAATCTCTCTCTAGAATCCAGTTAGTTCTTTGGCAAGTTTTCACATTGAAGCTAAGGGTTCTCTTCCTATTAATTACTAGGAAATTGCATTTTGTGGTATGTCATGCATAAAAAACTCTGTGCACTCTATCAGTAAGGCACTACGCACTAAGCAAACTGTTTTCAAAGATGCCAAATCACACTTTCTATTAATTCAGATGCACCTTTGATTATGCATGCTGAGTGCTGTAGGTTCTGCAGGCTTTGTATTATAAGAATATACTAGTTTAGCTCTGATTTGTAATGGGATTTGTACTTTCACATTGCCATTTGTGTAAACAGATAGAAGGAAGGTAAATGTGCAAGTTTTTAGTTCTTATTTTTCTATGTAGAAAAAAACAGTGGTATATTCTAAAAGGTATAGCCTAAAGGGAAATACATGATGTAGAAAACTGAATTTGGTAGGTTTTCTTATAGTTTCTAGCTAATTTCTTAGGTATACTCATGACCATCACGTTACACGTTATTACAGGTTATTGCATCATGTGTAATAACACATAGCACATAAGCTGCAGATGCCTCTGTGTTGCTGATTAAACTTCTAAAGGTGTTTTGAATGTTACCTTAAGTCAGAAACAGTTCTATTAAAAACCCAGCATGGTTTATTCTCTGAACTTCAGTGACCTCTGAACTTCTCAGTGAACTTCATTTCAATGAGCCATGTCTAAATTGACAAACCAGTACGTTGTCAAGAAGGCTGCTATCCTAGCAGAGTAATAAAGATGAAAATAAAATGAAATTTCCATCTACAGAAAATTTCGATCTGTAGCCTATGCTACAGAGAGGCTTTGGGGTTGAAGGCTCATTGACTTGAAATAATACATGAACATTTCTGAAAAAGGGACTCTAAAATATCTTTAATTTTTACCGTTCACTTTGCTGCATAATTTTAGATGGTAAAATAAATCAATAGAGCATGAAAAACTGATTTAAATATCATCTAGAATTGAAAATTCTGAATATTTTAATTGTTTAGCTCTATATTCTCCCCGTTTCTAAACACATAGTAGTTGACACTGTCAAGTGTTTATTCAGTTTATTGGATTCTTCACTTTTCGTAGTTAAAATGGTTTCCCAATTGCATGTAGTATCACTGCTGACTTCCTCTACATGCATTTTGATGCAGGTATGTAGCCAAGGTTTTCATCTTCCTTTTTTCTTTATTGTGGGGCTTTTTTATTATCTTCATTGCAGAATTTTCTTCTAATACAAATTGTAATTATGCAAGTTCAGTGTAGATTTTCTTCTGTACCATCATGTACTACAGCGCTAAACTAAGCAACATGATTTAGAATCATAGAATCATAGAATAGTTAGGGTTGGAGAGGACCTACAGATCATCTAGTTCCAGCCCACCTGCCATGGGCAGGGACACCTTCCATTAAACCGTGCCACCCAAAGCTCTGTCCAACCTGGCCTTGAACACCGCCAGTGATGGAGCATTCACAACTTCTTTAGGCAACCCATTCCAGTGCCTCACCACCCTTACAGTAGAGAATTTCTTCCTTATATCCAATCTAAACTTCCCCTGTTTAAGTTTGAACCCATTACCCCTTGTTGTATCACTATAGTCCCTAATAAAGGGTCCCTCCCCAGTATCCTTATTGGCCCCCTTCAGATATTGGAAGGCTGCTATGAGGTCTTTATGCAGACTTTTCTTCAGGCTGAACAGCCCTAACTTTCTTATCCTATCTTCATATGGGAGGTGCTTCAGCCCCCTGATCGTCCTTGTGACCCTCGTCGGGACTTCTTCTAACAGTTCCGTGTCCTTTTTATGTAGAGGACACCAGAACTGCACACAGTACTTCAAGTGAGGTCTCACCAGAGCAGAGTAGAGGGGCAGGATCACCTCCTTTGACCTGCTGGTCATGCTTCTTTTGATAGAGCCCAAGGTATGGTTGGCTTTCTGGGCTGCAAGCACACACTGAAGCTGGCTCATGTTAAGTTTCTCATTGCCCAACACCCCCAAGTCCTTCTCCACAGGGCTGTTCTGAATCTCTTCTCTGCCCGACCTGCAGCTGTGTCTGGGATTGCTCCCACCCAGGTGTAGGACCTTGCACTTTGCATGGTTAAACTTCATCAGGTTGGCATCAGCCCAGTGTGTCAAGGTCCTTCTGGATGGCATTCCTTCCCTCCAGCATGTCAAACGAACCGCACAGATTGGTGTCATCAGCAAACTTGCTGAGGGTGCACTCAATCCCACTGTCCATGTCACCGACAAAGATATTGAACAAAATTGGTCCCCACGCCAATCCCTGGGGCACCACTCATGACTCGTCTCCAGCTGGACACTAAGCCATTCAGCACAACTCTTTGCGTGCGGCCATCCAGCCAATTCTTTATCCACCAAGTGGTCCACCAATCAAATTGATGTCCCTCCAGTTTAGAGACAAGGATGTAGTGTGGGACAGTGTTGAATGCTTTGCACAAGTCCAGGTAGATGACATCAGCTGCTCTACCCCTGTCCATCAGTTCCATAGGCCCATCATAGAAGGCCACCAAATTGGTCAGGCAGGATTTCCCCTTAGTGAAGCCATGCTGGCTGTCACCAAGCACCTTGTTGTTCTTCATGTGCCTCAGCATGCCTTCCAGGAGAATCCACTCCAAGATTTTACCAAGCACAGAGGTGAGACTGACTGCTCTGTAGTCCCCTGGAACATCCTTTTTCCCCTTCTTGAAAATGGGGCTTATATTTCCATTTTTCCAGTCTTTGGGAACTTCATGTGACTACCATAATTTTTCAAGTATGATGGACAGTAGCTTAGGAACTTCATTCACCAGCTTCTTCAGCACCTGTGTATGGATTTCATCAGGTCCCATGGACTTGTGCACATTCAGGTTTGTAAGATGGTCTTGAACCAGATCCTCTCCTACAGTGGGCCTGAGGTCTTCATCCTCACAATCCCTCCATCTGCCTTCCAAGACGTGGGTGGTGTGGTCAGAGCATTTGCTAGTGAAGACTGAGGCAAAGAAGTCATTAAAAATCTCAGCCTTCTCCAAATCCAGGGTAGCCAGTTCTCCTGACAGCATTCTAGATAGATGTCTTCTCCTTTTGGTACTACTCTTACTGTGTCGTTAAAGATATATTTCTTAATTTGCCTTAATTTACACATACTAAAAGTGATCGTAATCCAAAAATTTCAAATCCGGATTTCAATTAGTGGTTATAATAGCAAGAGCCAGTTGCAAAATTCTGATCCATTTCAGTGCAGGTAAACGTTTAAAATAATAAACTTAGTAAAGGTTTGTACTTACAGATGTTTCAAGGAATTAGTAACAGGGAATGATGGTAAATCATTAGTGTTAAAATGATGCATTCAAAATCAAAGCAAATATGCTATGACAAACAAAAGTAGGCCATGTTTTTCATTGCTAAAAGTTGTTTATCAGCTTAAATCAGAAAATTAAATAGGATTGAACAGGGAAGTCTATACACATACAGTAATTGCCTATAAAAAGTGGATATAAATCCAAGTGTTTCAGGATTTCATCTAACCTGTAGTGAATAACCGGTAGATTATCTCACCTTTTGCCGAAGCATCAAATATTACCTTCTGTCTGAGACAACATGTCTAGTGAGTTTTGGAAATAATCTAGGCTAAAATTAATATTCACTTAAAAGCTTTTGTTGGCTCCTCTGAAATAGGATTGGAAGGCTCTTAGAGTGCTTTGACACCTTTCTGAATAAGGCTGTCTTCACTGAGGGGATAGCATCACTGTAAACGTGTACCATTTTTAGTTGGAAGGTGTATGTCCAAAAAGAATCTATGAGTTTAAATGAGGCAGCTTACTCTTAGACCTGAAGATTATTGAAATTATTCTGAAGTTGTTCTATTGTCAGATCTTGTCAGAAACTATTTCAGGTTTTAGAATATGTACTTATGTTTTTGGATCTTGGTTTTGACTATATAAAAGCCTTGAAAAGACTTGTTGACATGAATTAGTAATGTTAAAATACAAAGCTTTGCTTCTGTGGTATCTGACAGCATGCTTTCCAAACAGATTCATGGCAATGTGTTTCATTGTTTTCCGTGTACGTACTGAAGTTGTTTGCCAAGATAATCAGTTTCATAGAGAAATGCAGTATTTTATGGCCTGACCTAGAATGTATACTATCTCTTTCCTTATTTGTAGTGGTACCGGAAATATAATCAAGGAAAATTAAATATCTTTCTCAATTTCTCCCATTACTGAGAGAGCATGGATAAAACTGAGAGAAGGCTGTATGACTTTAGTTTATGTAAAAACCATAAACAATACATAGAAATATAAAAAGTAGATTAAGTTAAAAATTAAATTGGTAGAATTATTGCAGTGTATATCTATTTTGCACATATGAATCCTCAGATTTCATTCTTTTTTTACATTAAAAATGAACTCAGCAGTGGTGCTGTGAAAAACTGTAATTTAGCTTCATGGGAAATTTGGTACACCAGTGACGTTTTCTCCAGTTCTACCCATCTGTTTCTCTGTCTTTCCTGAACACTGAGGATTTAGTCTGTGTATAGTTGGGCCTTTTGCTAGATTACCAGCAAATATGTCATATGCTTATGAATGCATGCACTCTTTCAAACACACATATCTCTGCACTCAAAATAACATTTTTTAGTTTCTGTAAGGAAGAGTTAGAAGGTGGCTGTGTCCCATCTATTATGAAAATATTTTTCTCTAGCTAAACCTGTATAGAAATTGTAAGAAACTGTTTTCATTTCTCTGCTTGAGCCAATTTAACTCTCCTTATGTGTGATTCTGTCCGTGTAACTTCACAATATTAATTGTTTTCTGTTATATGGGATAATTTGCAAATTGTCTTTAATGACTGAACTACACTCTTAACAGTTGCTCTGTGATGCAAATCATCTACCTTGTACTGTTTTAGAGCTTATCATTTTTAATTTGTTGTAAATTCAATATTGAGGGAATTAATTCATAGTGTTCATTCAGAAGTAAACTGTATTCTTTAATTAGAAGGGAGAATCCATCTGGTTTTATTTTCAGCTACTGTGCAGAAGTGGTCAGAAGTAACAATTTCCTTCAATTAATGACTGTTTTGAAGCAGGTTGCTCCTGAATAAATTGTATTATTTAATGAAATACTGTAAGTGTCATCAGGTGTATTGAAATAATGTTTTCATAAAACATAGTGATATAATAATACTGTAAGGAATATATATTATTACTGAACTAATAATAAGTTGTGGAACAAGACCTCCCTGAAGCTGTCTATATTGTTGATCTTTATCATGCACCCTGGCATGTTTTTAGCATGTGCCAACTTATCAAAATCCTGGCAATTTATGGTCATAGTTTGTGTAATAGCATGCAAAATAGTCACAACAGACAGTCTGGATGAAGTCATTCTGGGTTTGGCAGAAATGTATTTTGGCACAAGAGCCATTAAAGCCAGGACAGGAGCTCTGCTGTGCTACTTGACCTCAGTGATAGAAAACAGACCCCCTACCCATTTATTTGTAGATATGGCCATGGAGTCCTGCCCATAAGGGAGAGTGATAACACAAAACATCATGACTTATACCTCTCTCAAGATAAAATGGCGTAATGGCTCAGGAGGATACAGAATTAATGTCTTATTTTCTCCCTTTAAATGTTTTAGGCACTGTGTTGTATCTGATTTTAAGATGGATAAATAAGACAATGACTTGCATTCTTGAGATGCATGCTTCTTTTCATACACTCTAAAATTAGTTTAGGGTAACTAACTCAGATATATTCTGTTACGTGTTTCAAAGTCAGGTGAGATTAATATACCTCTGACATCTGTTCTGACTCTTTTAACTGAGATGGTGTTTATACACTTGAGGAGGGGGTGATAGATTTACAGTTCCTTGGTTCCTTGTTCTTTTTTGCATTTTCCAGAAGAGAGGCTGGGCATCCTTCAAAGATTGTCATTCTAGGGCTTTCACATTATTTTTTTCCATCATCTCTTCTATTCAGTATGAAAGTGGGATCTGCTGAATTAACTATTTACAAATTGAGCTGATTCCAGTTAAGATTGTGGTGAATCCAGGTATAAAAATAGAATATTTCAGCAAGTTTGGATGGCTTTTGCAGAGAATACAAGTAGTCTACAGACCTAGAAACTTAAAGCAAACATAAATGCATGCACAAAGGATTTCAGGTGTTCTTTTCAGCCACTGTGGGTTGAACAGATCTAATTACCTTCAGTTAAAGCGTTCTCTATTTGAGGAATAGTTATTGAAACTTCTGCATTTAGATAATCTTATTTTTCACAGGTTCTGCACAGGAAACAATTTCATGACTTTACAACATCCTTAATCTCAATTTTAATTGGTCTGCTTAGGATGTACTTTAATAGACCTACCTTAAATTACAATGATTCTTTAATAGTTCACATGAGTTTTATGGGAAACACATAACTTCAAGATGCCTGTCATGACTTACTGACTTTTTTTTTTACCCAATGGCAAATACTGATGTGTATTCAAACACATCAGCAGTTTTTGAATGGGACTACAGTGAGCTTCTGTTCTAGATGTGTATTCTGCAAGACATAATATATTCTTCCCACATCAAAATTGAATACTGTTTAGCATCCAGAGTTCTGTTTCTGATGAAATAATAATTATATTGCAATATTTTTAGAAAGGTAACTGGAGTTTGTGTGAATTCTTTCTTTAATCCTGTTATTTGGAATGGCCAGATTCTCCCTATATAGAATTATAAAAAGGCCTTAGTAAGAGTTGTATTCCTAGATGAGAAATTATCCAGTTATCTGACACTTTCTTGGATTACCATAGAAAACAGGAGTTTGTAACATTTATCATGAAATAATGGGAAAGTTTCGTTTTCCTTTTTTTCCTTTTTCTATGGAAGTACAGAATTGGATATTCTCAAAATTAATGTGAGCAGGGAGGAAGAAAAAATACAGCGAACTAGGTATCGACCTCTAGACCTTATGTCTGGGTCTCTAAGTGGTCTAAAGTAAATCATAACTTCTCCAATTACATTTTGATTATCCCACAGAATGCTGTAATGGTTCTTAGCTTTTTCTTATGAACATTGTGAATTAAAGTTTGAGCAGGACTTTGATGTCCTGAAATGAGAAAACTTTCTCAATGCGACAATCATATCATTCATTTCCTATAGAAGAAAGAGTGGTAGAGTCAGGAGGACAAGTGATCTTTTAGAAAACATTACTTGTGTGTGCAGAAATTGGGGAGAATTTATAATAAATGCCCTGGTTCAGAAAGAAAAACTAAAGAAGAGAGACATAAATGTTACTTATTCCCACCTCATCTGTTTCTGCATCAGATTCTCTGGGTATTTTTTCATCTGAACTCTGTAAATTAGACTTATGTTTACCTATATCTGACATGACATTTGCATAAATTTGCAAAGGTCTGAGTTTTACTGATGGCACTTGTAAATCTCACCAGGTAAATGTGAATTTAACGTCAAGTGCTGCTTCTCTATTAGTAGACCTGTGCACAAAGTGATAAACTATCAGCCACTATTGTTGATACAATTTATTCTTGTAACAATGATCATGAAAGGGATAGAAAATGGCAAATTTATAATGCATTCTTGTCACATAGATTGTAATGGGAGCAAAAAGTATCAAAATCTTTTTTTTTTTCTCCTTGGTAAAAACTGTCAAACTGTAATGAGAACAGAAGATGGGACAAAAAAAAGCTCCAAATAATTGTCTGAGCTTCCTAAAATGCAATCTACTGTTGCTCAAAAGTGACATTTTCCAGATTCCCTTGGTCTGCTCCATTGTAGAGTGGTTTTTTTGTTCTCTTAGTTGTCTCTAAGTGTCTCATTAGAAATATGCAGACTTTATAAAAATGTAGTGTGGTCATGCCATTTTTTCAGAAGAAGAAAGAAGATAAAAGTATTCATGCCTTTCATCATTGTAAAGATACTGAGTCAGCTTGGGAAGGGTTGTAGGTGGTCTTAGACAGCAAATATAAACTGCATTAACATTGCTGAGTGGTATTTAAATAGCTTGAGTTTGAGGTACTGAATGATATTCACCATGACTTTTAATAATTTCTAGAGCTTCATTCATGCCTTTTATTTGCTTACAGTCTTCTTATTCAGACTGGGTAGGATACACTTTCTGTTGTCCAGTAATTCTGGAAACTCAGTGAATTTATTTCCTAATTGGTTGTGCAAAAAGCCTGATAAAGCATATATTCTTCAAATAGTCCTTTTGACAAAATGGATTCATTTTCTGACATGTTGATTAAAATTGATTCATATTAAGAAGCAGCTCTTAAAAAAAAGTGTATTTAGACATCAGTTTTCAACCCCATGCTTTGGCAGACAGTAAGGTGTTACAACAGTTTCACAATGGCATGTTTTTTCAAATCAAAGTAGGAAACATACAGCTTCCTAGAGAGTTCATTAGATTTTAGAGAGGAAGCTCTAAAAGCAGATCAGCCAGTCCTACGCATATGTATTTTTCTTCAAGTGTATTGTTTCTGTACTTACTGCTGTTATGCAACACAAATTAGTTATTGAAGCATGAAGGCTTAGCAGACAGAGCAGCACTCTTTTCCTTTTCTCTTTTTTAAATCATCATTTTTCTGAGAAGAACTTTTATTGATGGAATGAGAATAAAGGGTTTTCTTTGTTGGCTTTGAGCTTGCCAAGATTCTCTGGCATTTGTTGTGCTTCATCCTCCAGCAAGTGGGTTTCCCAGTTCTTTGCAGTGATGCCTGTGAGCATTCATTCTGTCAAGCCTTGCACTGTAAATGATAACTTCTGTAATTATTGAGTTTTGCTGTTCTGTTCAGATTTTATGCTAAAATATTAGACATTTTCTACTTGTATTTGTGAATGTGCTTGTAAAATCAGTTCATGGGGTTTGTTGATTCAATTCAGTGAATCCTTTTAAGTAAAACCAGACAAAACCTGACTTAGTTCTTCTTCAGCTTCTTCTGTTCAGCACGATTTAGTCTGAAATTACATAGATAAATTTTTGTCCTAAAATGCTCCATGTTGTTACAGATATGGCTTTGTTTTCCTACTGGCATGATCAACATCACCAATGAAATTCGTTAATGAATATTGATAGTAATTCTTTTCTTGTAAGTTATTTCTAAGGAGTGTTTTGGTAATATTGTATATCATTCATCATTCTTGCTGAGAAATATCAATAAATTTATAAGATGGTGAGATTTTCTTCGGCAAATACTCTATTGCAAGAAGAGAACATTAAAGACCTAGTAATTTCTGAGCTATCTACAGGTTTACTCTAATACACTGTAGTTGTAATGCACATTTTTTAAGCTATGATGGAAAAGTAGGTAGTGAAGCATTAAAGTATGTTTTTTTCTAATTGCCAGTATAGCATAATCAGACAGATTTAAGCAAAAGCATAATAAAAACTGTGATAAAATGAATGGCAGATTAGTTATCCAGGTAGGTGTTGTTACAACTGTAAGATCTAAACAGAATTTTATGAATCTGGCTAGGCATTTTAGGTTATGGTTTAACTTTCTCAGCATGACTTTTGAATGAATAATCAGTTGAAAGAGCTATGTGCACAATTTTATTTTTTTTTCTTCCAGATACCAATGTAATTTAAGCATTTCTTGCTTGCCGTTGCTGCTTTAACTATATTTTAATTTTATTTGAAACAGAAAATTAAATTTATACTGCAAAATATCTGAAAAAAACAGGAGTAAAAATTCAAGCTTTAAAGAAAATCTGCTTAGTTGTCTTAGCAGAATTTTTAGAATTATTGTATCCAAGTGCCATCTTTAAATAAAAAAAAAAGATTATTTCTGAAGTACTGGATTTATATTTAATGCAGATTATTTGAGGACGGAATTGTAACTGGTTTAATGTACAGAAATTCGCTTCTGCTCACTGGAAGCTGCTTCCAGTTCTGCCCTTGAAGACAGATGTGAACTTTCCACTTCATTGCCTAGAGATGTTTTTTTGAAAAGAGCTCCATAAATGGGTTCATTCTACAAGCACGCTGTATATTGTTCTAGTGTCAAAGGCTTAGGAATTGATTACACAGACCATAATACAGATATGATAATTTCTATTTTGTTTTAGAAGGAAATTTGAATTCTCTGTGCCATACATCTGGAGTTATCATCTCTGTAATGCACTCTTCATGCCTTTATGAATGCAGCTCTTCAGAACCCATGTCTACAAAGGGTTTTGCAGTCCATATATATAATTTCTACCAATATGTAGAATAATCAATTTTTATTTTTTATACAGCAGATGTCTGTTTTGCCAAAAAGATTTTATTTTTTTTTAAATTTGAATTACGTGATATATATGATTAAAAAAAAAAAAAGGTAAATGAGAATCCCTAGTTTAAACTATATAATTGCATAAAAATAAGTAAATTTCTGTTTCAAAGATATCTTTCTAAACCAAACCAAAACAAACCAAAAAAAAAAAAAAAAAACTTGACCAAAAATGTAAATATTGAATTGCAAATTAAGGTGACAGTGAATTAACTGAGTTGTACATATGGTTTGGTTTTTGTTTGGCTTTTTTGTTTTTCACTTTTCAGCAAACAACTGAGTGCTATTGACTGCCATGTCATTTTTATCTCCAGATGTTTGTTCTTGACTTAATAGGGAACCTACAATTCAATTAATTAGAAGCTGACATCAGTATCACTTATCCTGGAAGACTGCATCATGTTATGTTGTCCATGATATAAACCAGTTCTTTAAAGAGTGTTTCAAGGGTTGAGCAAATGCTTCAAGATTAATTAAGAATCAAAATCTGAATTTCAAGGAGAAAATAAGGTCAGTCTATTTCGAATAACAGCAACACATTTAATAGATGGCTAATTGTTGCCCACATAGAGAATCATGAAGAAACCGAAGCTGACAATGTGCAAATTCATATGAAATTTGCTCTTATTTACTTATTTGCTATTTGTGGTTTTTGGTTTTTGCTTTGTTTCAAATGCAGAATAAAAAGAAAATTCAGTACAAGTTTTGTAGAATTAAAATTTTTGTTCACTTTTGTGACAGATGTCAGTAAGTTAGGTGTACTAATAATTTCATTTTACTTATTAAAGTACGAGAAATATTTGCTTCCAAAAGGACGGATGGGTTCTTGTCAATTGAGTAAATAAAGTAGTTAACCACAGGATACAGTATTTTAAAATATTTCCAAAAGTCTACAGTTTGCAATGTATCTAAAGGTTTTACTAAGGACAATTTAGCGTAAAACCCCCATTAAAATGCGGTTGAAGAATCATAGAATCACAGACTGGTTTGGGTTGGAGGGGACCTTATGAAAGATCATCTAGTTCCAGCTGCAGTCCATGTGCAGGAGCACCTTCCACCTTCCAGTAGACCAGTTTGCTCAAATCCTGTCCAGCCTGGCCTGGGACACTTCCAGAGCTAGGGCATTTACAACTGTTGACTTTTTAAACCACCCCCACAGGAAAGAACTTCCTCCTAGTGTCTAAATCTCAACTCTTTCAGTTTAAAGCAGTTCCCCTTTGTCCTCATCCTAGATGCCCCTATAAGAAATCTCTCATTAGCTTTCTTGTAGAGCTCATTTAGGTACGGAACAAGCCATGCTTTCAAGATAAAAGTTAAGCTTCCACGCAGTTTCTGCTGTCATTGTGAGAATGATGAAAATGTGATGTTAACCACAGGAATAAGGTTTCTTAAATCTGATATAAGGTAGAAAATCAGTAAGTATGATTTAAAGATGAATTAAAATTGTATGAATTCAAAATAAGTACAGCCATATTTATTCTGGGTTTTTTTGCATTAGTGTGGTAGAGTTTTGAGACAAAATAACTGTGATATATGATGCTGAAAGACTGTGAGTGTAACATACGTTTATAATCCAGATTCATGGGGTAAGAAAACACTGAGCTTGTATCGCATTAATTTTGGTCTTGCAATACTTCCTTTATGGTTTAACTTTTTAAAGATTTGAAATTATCCTGTAGAAAAATAGAATTAAAAAATCGTATTTTCACTAGCTTTTTTTTTTTTTTTTTTTTTTTTGTATTTTTTTGTGTCATCTTAGAGTCTACATGTAAAGAAATTTCTGCAGATAGAGTAATTATTGGAATAATTAACTTTGAAGTTGATTTCTCCCCCCATTGCATATCTTTCTAATAGAAATGCTGGAAGGTTGAGAATACAAACCTCTTGGTGAAACTAGAAGGACTTTGGCATTAAAAGATCAAATCTGTTGAGAATAATGGCCCCTTCTGGCCATAAGATTTTATGAATATGTTGAGTGAGTTTGTTTGGCTTCATACAATATTCTGCAGACATGTGAATGTCTGTCTGTGTATCACTCATACATGTATGAATGAAGATGATTGACTTGCCCTTTCAAGGAAAAATTTGGTATGTTAGAGCAATTGGCTGAAGCTGTGGGGAGGAGTCCTCTGTCCTCTCATTAAGGGGAAATTCTCAATCATCTTAACTAGTTAACTAATTGTGTAATTAGTATTAAAGCCGAGCTAGCACAGTTGCTTTGGAAGGATTCTTTATGATTCTAGAGATAGTGCATAGTAAAAGAGCAACTAAGGATTGTAGGGAGATAAATTTGGAGGCATTTTATTTTTTGCTGTCTGTGTAGACGTTTTACCCGGTTCATTATCACTAAAGCAGTGCAATGTGTATTTTGAGATGTGAAAACCTGAATTTTACAAAATTAAATCATCTTCAAGGATTTTATATAGAATTCCTGGAGATAGGAAATGTTTGGTATTTTTGTTTAGAAATAATTGTGAAATTACAGTTAAAACTTATTCAATCTTACAGAAACAAATATTTCATCATAAACTACAAATAAGGTTATGCTGTTAAAAAAGTTGAATTTTATGAATGCACTCTTGGACTTAGTGCTTTATATCGTTGGAGGTTTTACCCTGACTACAGATCTTTGGCATAAGGTAGCAGCATAATACATGTGTGTATTGCCAGGCATTGTGAGTCTACTGGGATGCCACAGTTCAACTCAATATTTTGGGGCTTTACGCTTGCTTACTTCCAAGGTACTAACACTGATTTCTAACACTGATGAGACAGAAAAAAATAAGAAAAATTAAATCCCCTTATTTAATTGGATTTGGTTTGTGCTGTGTTTTGTTTTCCCCAAGCAATTTAAACCTGTCTTTTTATTTTATATTTAATATTTATATTTAGAGTTAGCAGTATGTTTTGGGCAGTCTTATGTGGGTTTTGATTATTTGGTATATTCTTTGCATAACTGTACTCATGGTGTCTCTTGAAAGTAAACTCAAGCTCATTATGTATGATTGCTGGAATATATAAGATTTATTTGCACACTGAACACCAAGAAAATAATTTGCTTTAAGTCATACTGTAGCATGACACAGTTATACGTTTCAACAGATTACAAGCATGTTCCTAAAAAAATATTGAGAAGAAATTTTAGCAAATATTGGTCTAAATTTTCCAAGAAAAATGTTTTATTTTTAATTCTTTACACACATATTTGCCAAATTGTGGAAGTACACAGCATGCTCCCCTTTTTGTGTTACAGTGTTTGACAGAATTATCTTGCTGACTAAATGGTTTATAGCTTTTCAAGACAAATCTTTCCAGTATTTCCTATTGTGTGGCTTTTTAAGAACAAAACTGTAGGCAGGAAAGTGCAAGGTAAAATCAATGAGCAGCACCTACAGAAAAGATTGCTATTAGTTAAAATGCGTGTACTACAGTCTTCTTGAGACTTAACCAGCATAAATCTCAAAGGAAGGAGAAGCCAAGATGCTAAAAAAGCTTGGTTTTCCCCTTTGCACCTCTACCTCATCTATCCTTTTGCCTTTCCCTGGACTTTGGACTGTGTTGCCTCCAAGTGTAGGAGTTTTCCTCTTATCATTGAAAATGGCCACACCTAATGATTGTTATTCTGATGCATATGTTGCAAAAGCAGCCAATGTTTTTATAGGAGATGGCAACTGTGACTATTTGTGTGCTCCTGCTATCTCTTTGTGCTTTTGTCATGGTCTTAAAGCAAGGAAGTCAGTATGGTTTTTACCTCCTCATTTTAGTTGTTTTCCTTCAATGAGCTCCAGAAGTTGCTGGAAGGTCTATGCACTTCTTAGCATGTATCATATCACACAAAGTTGTGGTCTTTCTGCCCATACATAATATTGATTTCCTTTGTTTACTTTATTATCTCTTTATTGCCATGGCAGCTGCCAGTACATCAGGAAATGGTTGTATGCAACCTTCTTACTTGTTTCGTAGTTAATGTTTAATATAATTTTCCAAAGCCAGGTAAGTGATTTTCCTTTACTTTCTGCTCCACCTGTGCTCTCTTCCTTGAGAAAAGTCTGTTTCCCAGTCATTTGTCTGCTTGGTTATTTTGCCTTTCACCTTCATTTTCAGGCAACTAAAGGTTTCACATATCAGTCATGTAACATGGAGAGCAAACATTATACATAAATCATTACTAAATGATAATAAATGATAAACCCATGTGCAGTAAATGTAACTGATGAAACAGATATGCACATTGTAGTTCCGGTTAAAGTAAGATTCAATCAGAAGAGATGAACTGAAAAATGGGACTCGGAGTGTCTTTAGGTATTTAGAGCTTTCAAAAATCAGACCATTTATTTAGGTATCACATTTCATATTTAGAACCTTACCTCAGGCCATCATTTTAAGAAAGGATTATCTTTGAACTTTAGTATAGGCTCTCAGAATATCTGAAACTCATCTTTGAAGTGAGGTTTGTCTGGAGCATATTTTGATGCAGGGTCTCTCTCTAATCAGGAATAGATAGTCAGCCTACCAATGATGTTCATATCTGGAGATAACGTAGCATAGGCTGGTAAGTGAATTTGAGTAGCTAGGGTCAAAACTTTAGGTCTTCAGTTAGATATTAAAACTTACGTGAGATGAGGCTGAATGGAGCTAGGAGTTAAAAAACAAGCACTACTTTAAGTACATATTTCCTTCCTCTTCCATGGCATTTCACTTTGAGTGTAGATCAGCCACTTCCACTTATGTGAAATGACATGCAGATCCCTGTTCATGAAAAGGACCATTCATGCAGTGATAGACAAAACATGAGCAAAAGGCAGAAACATTTCAATCTGCCTTAGCAGAGATTTTTGTTTTTGCAAAGCATATTGTTGAAATAAGCTACACATGATAGTTTTAGGATTATCTGGCTTGCAAGGGCAAACAAAATGCAAAATGACTCTTCAGAATAACGATGTATATCAGTTGTCTCTGTATTTCTGTTGGGAATGACCAAAATCAAAAAGATTTTACAGGGAATGGCTGAGCTGTTTATTAATGTGATCCATTAAGCTTTAGGTAAAAAGGCTGTACTTGTAGTTTATCATCAAATATATATTCTGAGATATGATGAAGAGCCACTAAGCACTAGGCACTCTGGAATATTAAGAATAGTTCTCCTTTTAATACAGAATTCATCTCATCTAGTTCCATTGCTTAGCCCTAGTTTTTTGAACAAACCCACTTTTCTCTAGACTCTCCATAAAAGGTCAACTTTGAACACAGGACTGAATAGAACACAAACTCTTCAGGGGATGGAATTGTTTGTTGGTTTAGTGCCATTCGTGACACTAGACATTATGTCAGTTCAGAACAAATAATAGCAACGATGGGATGGGAATACTCATACTCTCTGCTGACCAGTTATGTGGAGAATAGTGATTCAGCTGCTAGAAGGCACAGAAAACAGTTATTCTTTGAGGCTGTTATAATAAAGGGTACAAAGGAACATACTAGGGCCACTCAACATCTATATGTAGCTGAGAAATATTGCAATAAACTAACATTTTTAAAGCTCAGAGTAAACTAGTTTGTGAAGAAACAGTTTTGTAAAAAAACATTTATTATACTAAAAATCATTACTTCAGACACTAACAAAACCTGGGATTTCTTTGGTCTGTATGATCTAAATGGCATAACTACAATAATACAATCAAAGCAAGTTAAGAATAATGTAAATAGAAGTTGTATACTGCCATTAATGCATGCAAAACAGCATGTTCATTTTTCTCGGATGCAAATAGATTGAAATTGATTTAGTCATCTAATTGAGAATCTCCTTAAAAGAACCTTTGAAAGTGAATGTCATTGCAACAATTGTCATCTAAGTGTCAGATGTGTTCTGAAATATATTTATATATGTAATTATTACCTTCTAATCATGGAACCTAAATACCGAGTCTCTAGTGTCATTTATGAGTAGAAAGTGAGATAGCAAAATAATATTAAAAACATGCTGGGATGGACTTTGCAGATTGGAAAACTGCTTAATATAGAGATTTTATTGTCATTAGTGTTTAAGAAGAGAAAGCTCTCCACATCTGATTTTCACTGTATTTTGTTGTTAAAGTCAATATCCAAAAATATCTTAAAGACTTAAAAAACAGAAAGAAAATGAAAAATAAATCTAGTTCATGTTTGTTTGATTAGCTTTTTGGTTTCTAAAAATCGCAGTATCTTAAGGCATGAATACCTATAACTACTGATATAACTTGCAAAACTGAGCACGCATAGTTAGTTTCCTGCCACAGGAAGGAAACTGTGGTAAGGATAGATCTGATCGTTATACTATTTACGGAGTTCTTCACAGATAAAGAGAGATATACTAACTTAGGGTGATAGGGATGGGTTCTTTCTTTGACTAGAGGACAGCAGTTAACTGAAACAAAATTTGAAGTATTACAGTTTAGCATAAAACCCAATGCACAAACCTAAATGCCGCTCCACGTATCTAACTTTTCAGATGATCATATCGAAAATGTGGAAATAAATAGATGTATGTAGTCCAAAATAAAGCTATAATGTAGAGTCAGGAAAGTTTGTGCATAAAGGTAAAAGCACAAAGTGCATACATAAGGTAGATATTCTTCATTTGAACTAAAGAAATAAATAGTATGATCGTAGGATACATATTTTCATTAATCTTTGATATAAATGGAAAATCAAGAGAATATTTACACAGGAGAGACTTTTTTAACTGTCCCTTCATAAATCACTGATTATTAACAGGCTTCTAAATTCAATTTTGCAGATTTGCTAATTAAAACATTTAACCCGTAGGCTTACAGAATATTATTCCATGTGAATTAGAAGTTAATATTCAAATTTATTTTATGGTAGCAACTGGAGATCTTTTAATGTTATCATGATAGACACTGCATGTGTATGATATATAATTGCCTAAAGGAGCTACAGTCTCAGAATCTTTGCTTGCATAGGTGTAAAAAAAGATTTATTCTGTTTCACATAAGACTTTTGGATTTTCATTGTAATTCAGAACTTCTTTAAGTGTACACGAATCTTAAACATCCGAGTTCCACTGAAGTACTTGAGGCTTTTCTATTTATTTCTTTGATGAGACCCATCTTGACTTTGTTGTTTTTCTTGCATTGGGGCTGGTTTTATCCTGGCAACAAAGGAAGTGATCACCAGAGGGAATGATGGGAATTTCTCTGTGTACCACTGAGGAGGAAAGCTGCATTGTTTTGGGTAGCAACACCCGTATAGCTACACCTGCCAATACAAAAGAGGGCTATTAGTCATTTTTGTTATACCAGTGTATAAACAAAAAAGCAACAAACCAATGACAGTGCAGTTAGATGCAGAGTAAAAAATAAAGTTGCCCCTCCACAATAAAAAAAGTTGTTTTTTTGACAGCATAGCTTCTTTTGAATCTGTGATGATGTATACCCTAGTGATTGTGCATTCACAGAATAATTCTAAGCCTATAAATGCCCTTAGCAAAATATAGGAAATCAGAGTATACACAAACACTATCCAGATAAATGTCACAATATCTATCAAATTTAATTACTAACATAAAAACTCCTGATCAACAGAGCAGTTGCTAAAAAGACAAAATTTCAGCTATTTTATGAAGGTGCTGGGCTGTATCTTGAAGGAATTTTGAGGCATACCTGTTTCATAATTGTCATCACTTGAGGAAGTTGGTCATCCTTTTGTTGTCATATTTTGTATTTCATATGCTCATAATTAAATGAAATATTCAGTAGTCCCAACCCCATTAAAATTAAGGAGCAAATAATTCCTGACACATGGGAGAAACACCAATTCCTCTGTGTTTTTCTGGTAATCTGCTGCAGTATTTGGAACTCTCTTCCTTCAGCACTTGATGTGGGAGAGAAAGAAGAAATCATTAGCAACAACAAACCAGCTGACAAAGTTCCATAAGTGCTTTCATTTTTTTCTGAAGCCAAAGCAAAATCTTAGGGCATTAGGAATAACTCACTGATGGCTCTACCACTCTACAAAATAGGCCTTTTTATTTTATTTGTTTTGAAACTTTCTGACTGAATGAAATGTTGCAATTTGTGGTGCCAGGGTATTAGTTTTTAGCACATTCACAGAATCACATAATGGTTGCAGATGAAAGGGACCTGTGGAGGTCATCAGGTTTTGCTTGACAGGCTAATAACAAGGCAGAGTAGAATTTCTTGGGATGTACTATTAAAAACAAAGGTAGACTGGCAGTATTTTGATCTGTTATGCTGTTATCAGTCCAGCATCCAAGATGTATCTATTCAAAAAATTCAGAGTACCTGAAAGTTTCTGTTAATGAGTAAACATAGACTTCAGTGGCAGACATTAAGCATAAGAAAAAACAAAAAGGAGGGTAAGATCCATTTAGTGGTTTCGCATGTGCACTGCAGCAAGATAAAAGTTCCGGAATGGATTTTGAGGGGGTGGCTATGCACCCAGTGTCAACCTCATTGATGTTTTGCATTCCTGTATACCTTTATTATTTTATTTGTTCCCATATCATTGAACTCAATATTCAAGGTGGTATTAACTGGGTCAGCTGTAGGCATACTTAACTCATCTGATCAGCTACACTCTTGCCCTGTAGTCATAGAATCATAGAATAGTTAGGGTTGGAAAGGACCTTAAGATCATCTAGTTCCAGCCCCCTGCCATGGGCAGGGAAGCCTCACACTAAACCATATCACCCAAGGCTATGTCCAACCTGGCCTTAAACACCGCCAGGGATGGAGCATTCACAACTTCCCT
>JAOEHX010032323.1:0-11923 GCA_025448015.1 Bolborhynchus lineola | reverse complement strand
GGTTTGCTTTGTGGCAAGCAGATCTCGCTGACTCTGCTTTGTGACATCCTGCTTTGTGACATCCTGCTCCGGGTCTTCCACAAGCCATCTTCCTCTTCTTATCAGCACACAGTCTCTGTCAACTCCCTTATTGCCTGCAAAGCCCTGCAAAGCCTTCCGCTCACTAGACGAGCGAGGCTAAATCAAAGGCTGGATTGCTCACATGTCCATTAACTGAAAGGAGTGCTTCCACATGCGGCTATGGCATGGTGTCCTTCATGGGCTGCAGGTGGATATGATGTGAACAAAAGGGAAGATTCTAGCAGTTTCTCACAGGAGCTACCCCTGTAGTCCCCCTCCTACCAAAACCTTGCCACATGAACCCAATACAACTACTATTGCTGTTTCATGCTTATCATTTAAAAGCAATAGCACAACAAAATGTTCATGAGGTCTTAATATTATTTGTATCATCTTGTTGCAGTAAGACAATTATACCATCTTAGGAACCTGCAGTGTGTGTGTCTGCACACATGTAGCTATTCCTATAAAGAAGTAGCAGCAGTATGCCCTTAATGCTTCTCTATCCTCTTCCTCTGCTGATTTCTTTACCAAAATTGCCACAAATGGCACAACTCCAGTCAGGGTGGCAGGACTGTTCAGGGTAGTATCTGCCCTATTTAAAGGATCACCCTGGAAGAGATCTATTGCAAAGGTAATTTGTTTGGGGAGAGGAGGGAAGGGGGAAGGAGTAAGGAGGCTAGTGCAACTATCCATTATTAATTTTCTACCTGGAAGTAGCAATTTCTTTTTCATCCATACTTTTAAATCGCATTTTCATAATAAAATCTTTCCATATCTTTAGTAATTTTTTGTATCTGCCTCTTGGCTTCTATCAATTTTGCATTAATGTCTCTTTTAATGTTAAGTTAAAGGACATTCTTAAAATGTGGGTAATCTTTAATAACATATTTTGACATAACAACTTGGTTTTTTTTTGCTTTTATACTTGCTTCCTCTGTCATACAGGGGTCAAAGATGCTTACTTTCTCATAGGTCTCTCAGAGGTGGTAGAATTTTTATGTAAATTGTAATAACAAGCTCTGATAGACTGTCATATGACTGATGTTAGCAGATCCAAAATTAGCCTGTTAGGGAATCTGGAGAAATGTAGTAGCGTTGCATACTCCAGGTTCTGCAGCCTTTATTATGGTTCTTTACTGTAAGTTATAGTGGCAACTACTATGCAATTAAGTGTGCAGTATTGTTAGGTTTTAATTCTGTGTTTTCTTTTCCTGCTTGTGAGGAGAACTGAAGAATTGTTTTGTCTCATACTAGGCTACATTAAGACTTTAAGACTTTCTTCTTGCTGATTCTTCTGGCACAGGCTGCCCAGAGAAGCTGTGGCTGCCCCATCCCTGGCAGTGTTCAAGGCCAGGTTGAATGGGGCTTGGAGCAACCTGGTCTAGTGGGAGGTGTCCCTGCTCTGTGGCAAGGGCTTGGAACTGGATGACCTTAAGGTCCTTTCCAACCCAAGCCAGTCTGGGATTCTATGAAATAATTTTTATTGTGACTTTCTCTGAAAGAAAGATTCTTGGGGGGAGGAGAAGAGGGGAGGGACCCCTGCATGTAACTGCATGGTCTTTGTATTTAAAGAATTTGGAATTTAGAAATAAGAAGGCTTGTTCTTATCATAGCAATTAGCACAGAAAATAATTCTTGTGCTTTGCTACAAGATTTCCCAAACTCTTGAGGTCACTAAAATAACATCTGTGAATAGCGTAGCATCACTATTTTAAAAATGTAGCTTGAATTGGAACTTTTCAGTGAAACCAAACATCTCATCTCCACCTGCTTCAATCCAGTGATGCCAAAGTGATAGCAAGAATCTTGTTATGGACGTCCTCTCCCCTAAGTAACTTTTTCAGAAAAATAACTTTTTTGTTATTTCTTATGGTTTAATGTATTTCAAGCAAATGTGAATACACAGCTGGTTCTTCCACCCCATGAATCCATGTTTACAGCTTTTGAATTGTTCAACACAAGCACCCTGTACATACGTGCATATATGCAGTACATGTACTGTCGTAATGACCTTTCAAAAGATATGTGTGTATGTTCTCACTTTAGGGTGACATTTTAATTCATTTCATAAACATAGGGTTCATTCAGATCATTAAATCCTATGCAGTTCTGGCTAATAAATCAAAACCTGTCTGCACAATGTTAAATTCTGTGACTCAGACAACTCTTCACCTTCCCCCAGCTTGTTGAGTCAGCCAACAGATTTTTTTTCAATACCAGATTTTTTTGTATAGTCTTGATTATATTCAACACAGGTCATATATGTAAGGTAGATGGTACATTCCTGTAGAAGGTTTTATTTTAAAGCTGGTGTCAGGATATGGTATTTATAGAATGTAAGTGAAGTTGCATAACATTTAGGTACTTATCTGTGCAAATAATAAAGCAGACCCTTCCTGGTGATAAGTTTGGAGGACTTCCAAGTATCTGGTTATGTGAGAAAACACTGTTCATAGGACAAAGCCTGTATCTCTTCTATACTTGGTTTTTCCCTATGTAACTTTTTTTATCTGTAGCTTATGTCTGATTTAAAGGAAACCTTTTTGTGTGTTTTCTTCAACATTTTCTTGCCCCTTGCCAGTGTGTTATCTCACTGTTATACAAAGTGCTGAATCCTGAGGCATTCTAAAAAGAAGTAATTGACTACATGGATCAATTAATTTGAAATTTCTTTCTGACCTTTTAGGAGGTCACTGAATTCAAAGTTTCCCCTTCCTCTATTTCAGTCATTAATAATGTGATAAGACTTGCCTGGTGTTCTGTCTGTAGTTATAAGCAACACTCTGAGGAAAATGTAAGTCTTCTCTTTAATACTAAGTGTTAAAATAATGGAAAACAATATATCTCTTCTCACCCTTGCTTAATTCACAAATGGTGCCTCATCAGAATTTGAACTAATTCCACTTGCTACTATGGTCCACAGAAATGCTTATAGAAATAGTGTTTTGAGCTACAAAATATGAACTGAACTTTGTTTTGATCCAATTTTCCATGAACTTAGTCTTAATGAGAAAGGAAGTTGAAAAAATAGTGACCTTTCCTTGTATGTTTACTCCCTTTTCTACGGCTGCAATTTGGTTTTATCTGATCTCTCCCTGTTTTGCATGTAATATAGAGAGGTAAGCAAAGAAAGCAGAAAGAAGGAAAATAAAAATAAAATAGACAAAAAATTATGTTTTTCCAATGAAAAACAGTCAGTGTAATGTTGGGATGAAAATTTCATTTTTTTATGCCACAACGCATTGATTTTAAATCCTCAGTATCATAGATATTTAGATATCTATTATTTAAACATGATGGGTATTGGGGGACAATTTAATCAGATCTCAGGAAGTTCTTCCCTGTGAGGGTGGTGAGGCCCTGGCACAGGTTGCCCAAAGAAGCTGTGGCTGCCCCATCCTTGGCAGTGATCAGGGCCAGGTTGGACAGGCCTTGGAGCAATCTGGTCTAGTGGAAGGCATCCCTGCTTTGTGGCATGGTGTTGGAACTGGATGATCTTAAGGTTCCTTTCAACCCAAACCAGTCTGGGATTCTATGAAAGCAACATATGAAGATGTAGTTTCCTTTCTAAGTGAATTGGAGTCATTAAAAGTTACATGAATGAGCTGAAATTCCAAATCAGTAGAGATATATTTAAAGATGACTGAAATTATTTGAGACCAATTTGAGGTTTCCAGTTTTAATTTTCTTGATTCTTTTCTTATCCCTGTTGTGGCCTGGACCTGCCTGTGTTCATCTTGCATCATTTGCTCCTAGTTGTTTTTCCTTATGGAATTATTCTTTCAGAAATGGCCACAGAAAATGTATCATGGACAAAGTATCCCATTTTTTTTTCAAAATTATTTGTGAATCTACAATTTTGCCTTCATTTTCTGACAGAACCATATTAAAATGCTCTTTTCCAGGCAATTACACAATTGGTTTCTAGGTTTTTCGTGGAAATTGCCTTGCTATTTCTATAAGTGTCTGGAGAACTCTGTAACTCCCTACCCTAAGGCTTTAAGACAGTGGCCTGATGCTTTGTCATCCTCTGTTATCCAGGTGCATGATATAACCTGAAGCTTTAAGGAGAATAATAAAAGCTCAGAAGTTGGAGAAGCACTGGTAAACTAAGTATTGGACTGTTGTGAGATTGTAGATACCCACATTTCAGTCCTGTCTGTGTTCCACTAGTCAGGACTATGACTAAAGCAGAGTTACCTTTTCTCCTGTTTTTCTGTAACTAGTAGCAGTTGCATCAGAATTGAATTACACTGGCAAAAAAAAAAAAATAAAATTAAAGCTAAATATTGAAATTAAAATTTGAAACTTGGAAAAGAAATACTGAGTTTTTTTTGGAAAAGTCTCTGAAAGGAATAAATCCTGATGTAGTTTGACATGATGGTGAAAGGCGTATAACCAGTAATGCCTCTTAGACATTTGCTTTAAACTGTCACCATATATTTCTGTATCAGGCAAGATTGGTTTAAAAGTTAAAGGCATTTTCTATGTTCATAAGGTTTAGAAACTGTATTAAGATCACATGAACTTGAAAGAGGGAGGTATTTATGGATACTTACCCAGTCAAAGGTCTGCAGTGCTTTGCAGTAAATCCAAGTAACCCATTTTAGATGCTAACTCTGGAACTTCATGGGTTGTGAGGAGAAAGAATGCAAATTTTAGATGAAACATTTGTAACTGAAGTCAAGTTTGGAGCTTTGATTTCAAGATGCATTTTTATGTCTGCATTTCTCCATCACAACAAAAGTTTGCCAATGTTTCCAGAGCAGTTTCTTCACTTTTGCCACTCTTTCTTTTTTTTCTTTTTTCTTCAGATAGATTAACAGTAAGGAGAATGCACTGGAACTGCTTATTTTTCTGCAATCCTTGTGGAAAACTCTTGTTTTTCTTCAGTTTCTGCTGCTGAAATGGTTGTAGCTGGAAGGAGAAGGGAATGTCTCTAAACTCTTTATTTTTCCTGTCTTGATTTTGTGTTCTCTGTTGTTTCTTCAGAATCAGAATAATATTGTCCCCTAACAGGTCTGTTCATTTATTTTAACTGCAAGCAATTTGAAGTCAAATCCCAAAGGGCTTACTAGTCTTTATTCCACTTGCATGCTGTTCCTTTTTACAGCAAACTTCATTTCCCTAAATATTTTTTTCCTGTGTGAGGTTATTTTTCTTCTTAAGAAAATCTTACACATTAAGCTGTGCTGGAAAGTGATAATATAATGCTCTTGCTTACAGAAATTATGTCCCCTATGTGGGAGTAGCTGGTGATTTTCAAGGAAAGGTTTGCTCTTTAATTTTAGGAATTTGAAGGTTTTAAAGGATGGGAAATAGGTCATGGCTTCTATAGGAACTCTTCTAGATTCTATATGGTCAGTACTTGAGACATGAAAGGAAATTCTAAGGATTTAAATTCCACATTCAAATTTAAGTTTCAGTGAATGTTTTTTAATAATTTTTTTGCCTTTGAAAAGTTTCTTTCCATTTATTGCTTTGGTAGAGATAGTAGAATTATTTTTGTCTATTATAATTTGTCTGCCTGGCTTATTCTATGTGGTTTGCTGTATTTCAAAGTCTCTCATAGCAGAATGTAAAGTGCTTTGAATATTTATGTGGGTTTTGGAGAGAATCAGTTGGGATGACATCTGGGTACATCTAGCCTATGATTTCCCATGTGGGGTGTTTATGTGCCTGTACATATTGCACAGATGGGATCAATGAATTCTCTCTCAACAGGGAATCAGAGGTTTCAGGGTGAAAATGTCCAAGTGGCCAGGTGAATCCAGAAAGATCTTGGAGTAGTGGGTTCACTGAGTGTCAGGTTGTAATTTATTTGTTTATTTCATATCATTACTGCCTTACGAGTCTAATCCTTGTTATCTGTCTAGGTCTCCTGAAAACTATTCAGATTGCATCTTGGAATATAATAATACAATTGAAGTTTTTTCTTCAAGTTTTTTGGTTGTGTTGAGTTTGTTGCATCCAAAATATTTGATTTTAAGCAATTTCTCTTTTCTCCTTGAAAATTTTATGCATTAATAACTGTCTTGCTTTTTAATGTTAAGGGTTTCTTTGTTTAACTGATGTTTCATCTGCTGATAAGAAATGATTTTTCTTCTCACTGTTTTTCCTTTTTTCCCTTGTTTATGAGGTAACTTTTTTAGTGCAAATAAAAAGTATTTCTTTCACTTTGACAAGACCTTAACAGAGATTAGAATGAAAGTATCACATTTTTCACATTTCTTCTTAACTAGGTTATCATACGACAGCAGCGGACTCACAAATCATTCTCCATTCAGCCATTTGTCATTCAAATCACTTGTAATTCCCTGTTGAGGTCCTCTGAAGTGAAATGTTACCTACACCTAGTGTTTGCTTTTTGCTGCCTTTTGGCAGTTTACTCTCATATCTGGCTCAAGTTCAAGTACTGAGACTTAAATCATGTTTGCTTCCTCTCCTTTGGATTGATCTTTCTTCTTTTTCACATTTTCTCCTGAAGTCTGAGAAAGAGCATCTCTATCTCTTTCCCACTGGGTCAAAGCTTCCTTTTCATCTATTTCATCCAATTAGTCCTCCTCTGTCACTTCTGTCTTGTGCAGTAAGTTACGCCAGTCATGAAAATAATTTTCAAGTTTTGCTCTGGAACAAGTTTTCAAATATTTGTGGATTGAAAATGGTGGAAAAAACAAATCATGACATTCTAGAAATACTTTTCACCCCTCAAAACCAAGTTCAGAGGGAGGTGTGATGCATTTGGGAAAATGATTTGGAATGTCAGGATAGTTTGTGAATTTTTTATTTGCATGTTGCGTATAAATAATGATGACTTTATGGAAATTATATTCTTAGAAACAATATCTTCTGAAAGCAGGTTCATGAAAACTGCTGTGTAGAATAATGAGGAGTTCAGTGTATTGTATTACTGACTTTTTGGCAGCAGCCTCATATTGTTAATACCTAAAAAAGAAATTTGACCGTTTCTTTGAGAACTTCAATGCAGCTGAATGGACAAACTACGATAGCATGGTAGCTTATGTGAGTGACAACAAAAACCCAAACCGTTTCTAATACAGAGTAATACAGAGAGTATATTTTGCTTTTTTTTGTCATATTACACTCAAAAAACAAACAACTTTTTTTTTTTTTTTCATCTGGAAAGGAAGAACTAAGCTAGTTCTCTGCTTTTCAGTAAAGTCAAATGTTTCAAGTGTTTACAAAGTCTTGCATGACTATTAAGAGAAAAAATTACTCTGAGAGCTTTAGAAGTCTCTTCTAGGATGTCTATTGTTGCCGCTTTAAATACAGTTTAATTACAAAGGAAAGCTTGACTTCTCCCTAGAGTATTTCTTGTAATAAACTTTCTAATGTCATGGTCCTCTTACAAATAAGAAATGTTTTTGGGCTTGGAGCATGTGTATATTTATTGAAATGTGCACACTTCCACTGCACTGTTCAAAATACCTGTTAGAGAAGGTAAAATAACATATTCATGAGCATCTGTTAAAGTTGGATATTTGCAGCTTGTGTTCCCTTGGTAGCCCTGTGTTTTTGTTTTTCCTCATGTGCACCTGTAGATGGCTAGTATGTTTCAAGTATATTGAGACTGGCAGTCATAGTTTTCCTATCTTCAAAATCATTGCATCCATTAAAAATGCAGTGAATGGTAGATCAGTAGTTCCTCTTCATATTTTTGCTTCAGTACTTCTTGTGCTTGGTAGCAGTTGCAGTACCTGGCATCATTATGTACTGAATAGTGTCTGTTATTCCTCCAGAATGACAGCGCTTCAGTGGTTGTACTGTGTACATGACTGTGAACCTGAGGACATAAGAATCATAGAATCCTAGAATGGTTTGGACGGGAAAGGACCTTAAAGCTCATTCAGTTCCAGCCCACTGCCATGGGCAGGAACACCTTCCACTACACCAGGTTGCTCCAAGCCCCATCCAACCTGGCCTTGAACACTGCCAGGGATGGGGCAGCCTCAGCTTCTCTGGGCACCCTGTGCCAGCACCTCACCACCCTCACAGGGAAGAGCTTCTGCCTAAGATTTCATCTCAGTCTCCCCTCTGTCAGGTTAAAGCCATTCCCCCTTGTCCTGTCCGTACAGGCCCTTATCTAAGCCCCTTTCCAGGTTTCTTGTACCCCCTTTAGACACTGGAAGTATTAGTATGTGCAAACAGATACTTAAAGTCACAGATGACTTCCTGCATCCCAATTCAGCACTATCCTAAGAACCTTATATTTTGTGGTCTACCTATAGTGTTATGCTTATACTTGAGCATAAAGTAGACATTTGTTTTAGGGATACTACATCTACCAAGTGAAAAATCATTGTGGATCATTAAGTGGGTAAGTCAATATATAATTATAATTTCTTCATGGGAAAGCACTTTTCAAGAGGCTAAAAAAATTTTTTGAAGTATTTTTGCTTTCATGTGAGTGGTTAAGATGCACAGTCTTTGACATTTTTAATAAGCCATAGAATTGTTGAAGGGTGCAGGAAAGGATTTGAAATTTTGGTTGGAATGCCAGTGGAAGATTAGAAATTGTATGTACTTACTAGGTGGAGAAATGAAATTTTCTTGAATTACATTGTTTCTGAAATCTTTTGAGTCTATCTCACTCCTTTGACCAAGCTCTTCTCACTTTAGTAGCTTGAACACCACAAGAAGAATCATCTAGTAATCTAGTAGTGTTGGTGAACCAGTTTTATCTTGTTTAATGCCATGGTCTGCATGATAATAGCTTTACCTTTGTAAAGACATACTATGAATTTGTCTCTAGCTCAGCAAACATACTCTTCGTATTTCTGAACTTAAGAAAATAAACAACCAAACATGCCAACACCCTGAAATTTTCTACTTGTGCAATTTCCAATTAAAAAAGTAATTCACTATGTTTTATTTTCTTTTCGGTGAAGAATTAGCTTGCATTTTTTACCTTTTTTTTTTTTTTTTTTTTTTTTAATATCCAGCCTCTCCTGCGTAAAGAATACAGTTATTATGTGATCTCAATTGCCAGAAACTTTAGGATTTATGTTGTAAAGTAATATTCTATGTTTTCTTATAATAAAATTCCCAATTATAAAAGCAGCTCACTACATGCCCTTTTGAAAAGTCCCTCTATAGATTTCTTCTAGGTCTTCTTTAGGTACCACCCTCATTTGCATCCATGTCATCTTCTGATACCTAGTAGAAGCCTATGCAGTGTGCAGGAAGGGGGCAGCACAATAAGTGCATATGTTTATAAAGCAAAGTTTCTCAGCTACTTCAGTAAAAGGAAAGAAAATTCTGTAGCTGAATGTACATGTAACATATACTCAAGACTGAAGGACAAAAGAAGATTTTAGTGCACATGATTTTAGTGTACACAGGGGATAGGTAGTAAGTAACGTGCTTGCAAGGCACTGAGTACCTTTCTGGTATGTCAAAATTTCGTGTTGAATTAGTGCAAGTGGTTTAAAAATCTCTAAACATTCTTAGACTTTTCAAGCTTATAGAACTGTAGCTCTGGTTTATTGTCAGTCCCTCTTTTTGTTGTTTGTAGTATTTGGCATTTTTTTTGCCTCATTGTTGAAGAATTATTTCAAAAGACAGTTAATGATGTATTTAGTCAAAAAGACAATTATATATTTAGTCCTGTACGAAATGCAAAGGTAAGCAAATCAAGTACAGAAATGGGATGGTATTAAAGGAGTATGGAGGTAGAGTTTCCAAGCTGCTAAATGGGGAGTGAATGACTAGGAAGCACATGAGGGGGCAATAAAAATTCCATGTGCAGTCAGAAATGGAGAGCATGGTGGAAGGGATAGGGCATAAAGGATGGCTGATAATTAAGGCTGAAAACAAAGACAGCAGGTTTGAAATGGGTTAGGGAAGCCACGTATAATCAGAGACTCAGGGTAAAAGTAGCATTCTATGTGAGGATTCTTGTCAGGACATTTAAACACAGGTATCTAAAAGGCTTCTTACCCCCTGCAAGGGAAAATAATATGTCTTTAATTTGTAAGTGGACTACATTCTTCAAACACCATGATGTTCAAATCAAAATGAACAGTTGGAGGATCAGCCCCAGCACATGGCTTCTATATTACTTAATTATTTAGTAGCAGTTGAGATTTGTAGTTGCAGACAATTGAGTCCAACTAGCTTAAGAGTGTAAATTGTATGGCCTTTTTTTTTTTGACTGTAGTTCTCTGTTAGTCCTTTGATGTTGTCAGTTTAGGCCATGTCATATTTTCTATGTGCATTTGGAAGCGTCCACTGAAGTGTTAAATTATAACAGTGAATTTCAGAAAAAAAAAGCCATCTCTGTAATGATTTTCCAATAATTCTAACTTTGGCAGAGGCATTCTTTGGGAATTCATTATGGTACTGAATTCTTTCTGTAAAGGGAAGTAGAAAATCAATTATCTCTTTTAAGATAATGGAAAGAGCTTTAAGCTTGGATGAAGTCTTAATACTTTGAAGATGAACTTTGGCTTGTGTTTGAAAATAACAGAGATCATTAAATCCATGTACAAAAGGAGACCTTCCTCAACTGCCACTGCAGTTCAGCTAATGGTAGATATATAGGCAGAGTAGTGTTTACTCCATGTGACTTCTTAGCAAAATGTAGCACTTATGGGAAATGAGATCTCATTCAAAGCTCTCTGAAGTTAATGAGAGAGATCTCATCCAGTTGATGAATGGGTAAGTTCTTACTTTGCAGATCTGAGACAATACTTTACCTCCATAGCATTTCTCTGCTCATAGATCTTAGAGCATTTTACAAACTTTAAATAAATGAGTTCGAATATAATTTTTGGCAAATGTTTTCAGGAATAAAACCATTTAGCAGAATACCCAGCTGGAAAGAAATGTAAAGAATGTGAAGAGAGGGTTGATGTTTTTGAATTAGAAGGAAGGCTTGTTTGTAATTAGCATTATTTGTTTATTTCTGCTGGCAGAGAGTTCATACTGTGCTCGCATTTTTTCTGATTTGTTTTTCTTTAGAATAGTGGTGTACACTGGAATCCCAGAAATTATTTTTTCCTTTAATGACAAATTCAGGAGAATTCTGCTCTCATACAGCCTCCCATTTCCCAAAATTTTGCATGCTTTTACTATCAGGTAATTTCAGAAATTCTTTTTAAAATACATTCCTATGTGTATTTGCTTAAGAGGTTACTAATCTGTATTAACAAATATCAGTCAGTGATTGGAATTGAGCTGAAATCCCATGAAATGCATTTCTCAACTGTGAAATTGCAGTAGTCACAACCCAGCTTTGTCACGTATTGAATGAACAAGGCAAAACTGATTTCTGCTCTGTGTTGTTCTGAATCTAAGTAGCAGATCAACAACACTGCATGTGGGAATGCAACAGCAGAATCATAGGATCACAGACTGGTTTGATTTCAAAAGGACCTTAAAGTACCCACCCCCTGCCATGGGCAGGGACATCCTCCACTAGACCAGGTTGCTCCAAGCCCTGTCCAAGCTGGTCTTGAGCGCTGCCAGGGATGGGTCAGCCACAGTTTCACTGCCAGGTTCTAACCACCCTCATAGTAAAGAAAAATAATGCTGCAATAATACTGGTTGATTTGGTGGCAGTACTAGTTTCAATTCACTGAAAGCACATTGACTATGAACAGAAATTAGTGGTTCTGGAAGCCTTTAAACTATCAGGTTCAAAAGAAGATGAGATAGTAAGATTATGTGCATTATGTCTCTCTAGAAGCTTAGCGTTATGCTAATCTTTGCAATATCCACCCACTTTTCTTAGGCAAGAGGAGGTTGTTTGTGTTTGATAAATGTCGTGGTTTAGGCCGTAAATCAGCCACGCAGTTTGCTACATGGAGAATCAAAAGAATGCAACTCCCACAGGTTG
>JAOEHX010032321.1:0-16931 GCA_025448015.1 Bolborhynchus lineola | reverse complement strand
AGATGTTCATCTTGCAGAAACTGGACAGGGCATCATAGAGTCATAGAATAATTAGGGTTGGAAAGGACCCTAAGATCACCCAGTTCCAAACCCCTGCCATGGGCAGGGGAACCTTCCACTAGAGCAGGCTGCTCCAAGTCACATCCAACCTAGCCTTCAACACTGTCAGGGATGGGACAGCCACAGCTTCTCTGGGCACCCTGTGCCAGCACCTCAGCACCTTCACAGTAAAGAACTTCTTCCTTATATCTAAACTGAACTTCCCCTGTTGAAGTTTAAACCCATCAAACCTTGTCCTATCACTTCAGTCCCTGATGAAGAGTCCTTCTGCAGCATCCTTGTAGGCCCCTTTCTCTCTTATCAGCACGAAACACCATCAGCAAGCTGCATGTCTGATCTCTTTTACAAGCTGCTGGGACAGCTGATAAAAGTTTGAAATAGCTGATATTTTCATTTTCATGGTGAAATGTATGCCTTGCATGGATTACTTCCAATACCTAACAAATGTAAAACATTCAAACATAACCCATCAAAGAGTACAAACAGAATTGCTGGCTTTCAGCCACTTTTTAAGCTCTGTAGGAATACCTTATGAATTCTGTTGTACCTTCAATGTCCAGTGAGGCTCCATATTAACCACTGCTTTTTCTCAGACCGGGTTTAAAATACATTAAAGCATCCATCATGGCATTTCCACCCTCACCTTTGCTGCTATAATACAAGTTTCACATTTAAAATCTGCTCTGTCGTATCCAGTTTGTATGTAGCCTTTGTGACAGAAATCAGACCAAGAGGTGTCACAGACATCAAGGCACACATTCTGGTGCTGTCAGGCTGTTCAGTAAGATCTTATTTTCATGTTTCCATCACTCCTAGCCCACAGCACAATCAGTGAATTACATTTTAGCTGTATTTTTTCCATTCCCTTAAGTTTTTCAGGGAAAAATGCTGGGGAAGTCTATCAAGCTTTAGCCAGTTTATAATTTTGCCTTCATTGTTCAGCATCCAGAAAAGATTGTGTTATATTGACAGGTTTGTATTCACCCTGGCAGAGAGCACTAGTAACTTGCTTATTCACATTGATGAACTTGAAAAATTAGTTTGTTAAAACAATCTTTCCTCCTGCTGGCTTTTGAACCTCAGGCATTGACTGCAAACTGCCACATGGGTATTTATTCTTATTGGTTAAAAGGTTTCTTTTGGTTTTTTTCTTATAAATTCCATAGATTCCAAAGTTGGATGGGGTGGAAATCAGGACTAATTTCTTCATAGAATCATAGAACAGTTAGGGTTGGAAGGGACCTTAAGATCATCAAATTCCAACCACCCTGCCATGGGCAGGGACACCTCCCACTAAACCATATCACCCAAGGTTCTGTCCAACCCGGCCTTGAACACTGCCAAGGATGGAGCATTCACAACTTCCTTGGCAACCCATTCCAATGCCTCACCACCCTCACAGTAAAGAACTTCTTCCTTATATCCAACCTGAACTTCCTCTGTTTAAGTTTAAACCCATCATCCCTTGTCCTACCACTACAGTCCCTGATGAAGAGGATTCTTGTTTTTCTTTCTCCCTCACATACTTGCCCACTCAGACTTGTGCAGATGCAGAGCATATCTTGCTAAAACAATGTCTATTAACTTTAGTAACCCTGAATTCACAAGACAGGATTAAAAACGTTTGTGCAGCTCTGTCACTACATCAGGAGGACTGGCTCAAGATGTTGCCTCCGAGGGCTACCTGTTTCTTGAGTAAAGATCACTAGCAATTTCTTTTCCAGCACAGTAAGAAAGTTCTAAACTTTTTTTGCCCTTTCTTTTGAATGGGAATTAAAACAAGACTTTTAGGAATGCATTTTTCTTTCCTCTGCTCTTCTAAGTTTCAAATCAGTTCAAAGTCTTGTTTTTTTTTATGTCATGATCATACATCATGCATCAGAGATATATGAGGTACATGCCTAGGTCTCCTGTCTGTGCAGTTTTCACTGTGGGCTTTTGACATCTCAGGAAGCCCTCTGTCTGGTTTCACCCATAAAATCTGATCTGGATATAAAGGATATTTTACACATGAAAATTTAAAAAAATCCCTACTGCATAAAAAAAGTTTTCTTGTCAAGAAATCAGTTTTGTTGCAATTCTCTTGGGTTTAATGAGTTATCCAAGCAGCTAAACAGAAGCATAAGTTTTTCTTGCTATATTCCAACAGTGATTCCATTCGTCATGTCACCAACAACTGTAAATGATAAAAGAACAGAAATTAAAGACGAATGATGCCTATGACTTATTTATTTTGATTCTTGTAAGCTGTAATAGAAGCTGCAATATGCCTGCACTCTTTGGGACAAAAATCCGTGGAGGGAAAAAATCCAACTAACATAAACCCCACAACGGAAGACAGACTTGTCAGTTCTGACAGAACCAGTGGTCTGATCCTATAACAGATATATGGAAAGAATTTATTGATTTCCTGCCCGCACACCAGCCATGCACATGATCCCCATAACGGCACCTTTCAACCCCATTAATTTGGAGAAAGGCCTGTGGACTGTGGTGGAAAAATCTCTCAGTATGAAGTAGATGTTTTTTTAAAGAGAGAAGTAAAATGTTATCCTAGTCCTTAGATGTGTAAAGAATACCAAAATCCACATATGGAAGTATCCTTCCCTTTAGGTCTAGTACTGCAGGAAGTAAAGCTGCATAAAGGTCTCAGACTGCATTAGAGGGGATGTTCCATAAATGCTGAAGGAGTGTGACAGTAAACCTTTTGATCCATAGGTGCAAAGATCACCTTTCTGAAATGTTAACTGAGAAATCACTTTATCATTGAAGACTGGTACCAATTTGTAGAAAGTAGGTCTGCTAATGAATAAGGACAGGAACAGATTTAATCTGTTCAGATTTACCGATTAAGTAACAATAAAACACAAAGGTTTGTGATAGGAGAAATCCCAAATATCCAGTTATTTCTCAGCAGGGCATAAAAAAAAAACAGTTCTGAAACTGAACTGTGGAAAAGCTCACTTAGATTCTGGTCTCAGAATTGCTGGGATCCCTTCAGACAGGATTATATTGTCAAATACAAGCCTTCAGTTTGTTCTTGCAAGACATGCTGGCTTTCAGAGAGAGAAGGGGTCAGACTGCTTTAGCACAGCAGTCTTTTCCAGGCTTGGAAACTGGGAATCTGTGAATTGCTTTCAATATATTTATGGCACCTACGAATCAGCATTAACAAGACAGTTTCAGCTAAATTCCGTGTTTCAAGGCTTCAGTTTACTACCTGAAGGGGTCAGCAAGGCACTGAGTTTTCTGTCTTTCTGTCTGCTCTATCTTTCTAATCTCCCTAAACCTTTCACTGTCACTGCCATAATCCGGTTGCTAATATAGCCCTAAGGTGATACTGTCCGTGTTTAGTCAGGGGATTTCAGTCCCAGAAGATCCTGTAGCTCTTGTTGCTGCCGGTAGCTTATTTACCTGATGTCTCTGTAACCTGTCTTCCCTTTTCACAATACCTATGCTGTTAATACTAATTTGTATCAAGTTTTCAAAGTATTTTATGGATTATCAGCCTTCTATTAAATTTCTGAGATGTCTTGCAGGTTAATTCAACTCCCAGATAAAATCAGCTTTTCCATTCCCTCATCCTCTTTACCTACCATTTGTACAGAACCATATATATGTGTAGTCTTGGTCTCATCTATATACATCATATTAGTCTCATCTATCTATCTATCTATCTATCTATCTATCTATCTATCTATCTATCTATCTACCTACCTACCTACCTACCTACCTACCTACCTATCTACCTACCTATCTATTTATCTATATGTGATCATGTCTCTTTATGTGTCCTTATACAATGGAACTTCAGACAGGGAGACAGTTTTTCATCAATTTGTGTTCTTTGATTTTTGCATAGCTGATGTTCTTACAGCTTTACCCACTAGGAGTAAGTTATGGCAAATGATGTGGGTTTCACAACCCAACAACTTTCCTCAAACTGTCCTTTAAAACTTAATCCTAGAACAGTATCCTAAAACTATATCCTATTAGCAACAGCATTCTCTATTCCTTTAGAAGGGGAAAGTGAGGGATAAGCATTATTTAAACTGAAGGTGCGTGTTAGGAGCTGTTAGGACTGTTGGTAGATAGATGCACTGTAGTCTTTAGTAAAAGGTTTCCAACAGATGGAGGAGGGAAGTTCTGATCTGGTTTAAAAAGGAAATAATAGGAATGACAAACAGAAATTGATTTTAAGGAAGAGCTCAACAAACTTATGCAATATATTGTGCTTTGTGGCACCAGCAATACATATAGATGTGTCTCAACAGGTCAGGAGGCTGTTTACACCCTTACATTCCTGGTTAGATGGTGCAGAGACATGTAGAGGCCTTTATGTAATTGCTAGTCATGTTTACCCCTTGAAACTGGGAAGGGAGGGCCTGATTGAGCACTTCAGTAGATGGGGAGGTTTTTACAAGTATTCTAAATTCTGGTTACAGCAGTCAGAGTGTTTTTTACTCTTCTCTCTTTGTATCATAGAGTTATTCCTCAGTGGCTTAACTTCATCCTGGGGGAAAAAAAAAGAGCATATGGCTTATGCCTCAACTGCCTGAGGTGAGAGAAAGTGTGTGTTGGGAGATGTATGTTGCAGAATACACTTTAAGTCAGTGCCTGAAAAAGAGGAAAACTGGGGCTTTGACTATTTTGCTATTGTCAGGTGCTTCAGAATGTCTTATCTTTTAAAGGTGCCCATAAAGGTAATCCCCTCACTCGCAGCATAATAAAGAAATTTTATTATGATAATTGCCTGATACTGAATATTTACTTTCAGTAAGTACTTTCAGGACACACACCTGACAGATGCCCCATACAAAGCAACCTATGCAGAGTTACAGTGCGGTGGAAATCACAGTGAGGCAAAAGCAGTTTTCCTGGTTCTGTGATAACATTTCTAAACAAACACTGGAAATTCTTCTAAAAAGATTCTGATCAGGTTGAATACAGAGTGAATGCTTTATGTTCTGAATAGCTTGGTGTTTTAATACACTATGTATTTCAAATCAAATTGAAGAGTTTTAAGAAGAAAACTGTGAAAGCTTCTATTTAGTGTTAAATGCCCTCCTGCTGGTTTTCATATCACTGGACAAAAGAAGTCAAAGAAGACAACCAGATTTCAAACAAAATCCCTTTTACATTTGTTCCTTTACAATTATATTTATTTTCAGTAACGTTTGACTCATGCCTTCAGCTTCATGTTACTATGAAGACAATATAAAAGCTGTATGAAGGTACTTACATTGTTCAAGAGTTTTCATTATCCACAACATATTATACGTTTAAAATGGGAATTTGGAAAGGACTTAATTTTTTATGACATTATCTGGCAACTGTGTGAGACCATCTTGACTCTTAGCTCTGCTTCATGCTTCTTTCATATAGAAACACACTCCAGGTACGACACAGAAAGAAAAGCACTTCCTGCAGGCTTATTTTCCCCAGTGATAAAGATTTGCCTAACTGTGTAACATAACTTCCTGTCCTTACATATATTGCTGGAATTGATCAACCTCCCACTGAAAGATTTCTCTGAGACCTGATTGGGAATTTGGCATGGGGTTTAGTTTCTGGTGGGAGATACACTGCTATCAAAATACATACCAGTCCAAAAAGATCTTCTTCTGTCTTCATTTCCTGCTGCCAGGGTAAAACAAATTGTCAAAATCATCAATATTCTTCAAAACAGATATCCGGCAGGATAAAGTTTTAGTTGAAATGAAAAAATGAATCCTGAAATTGATTTTTTAACAATATTTTCAGGGAAAAATTTACTTTTGTTCATAGTCTGAGGTGAAACGCAATTAAGAGTAGATTTTTCAGAGTGGAAGATTTCAACTTTTTTACTTTCTTTAGGTTCCATTGAATCCAGTGAACTTCAGATGGAATCTGAAAGAAGAAGACTTGAAATGATGCTAAAGTGCATAATGCCATCAGTAAAAAAGGATCACTGCTGGGATGCTTCTCATTAATTGTCCTCAATGCATTAACAGCAGTGCTGGCTGATCTCATTAGAAAAGATACAGAAGCTGAGACAATGTGTAGAAAGAAAGTATATCCCTGCACGTAAGGTGTGATTCAGGTTTTAGACCCTCTGCCTGCTTTGTGAATTAGTTTTGCTGCTGAACAATTAGATAACCAAAAAAGCTGATTGGAGACTCTAAGTTAAGCATCATAACAACTAAGTAGTCCTGTGAGCATCAAAAATAATGTAACCTGCATTACAGGTTTCTCTATTTTGCCTTAGTCACTATTTCACCAAATTACGCTAAGGCGTAAACGTAGATGTACTTGATCTTAAGCCTCACTCTTACTGAGTTTCTTAGCTTTTAGCGCCTACTGAGATGTTTACTAATAGTTGAATTTCAGCTGCAATCAACCACAGTGTTCAGAATTAGGGGTCGAGAGATTGATAATAGTAAAAAATAAATACAAATCAAAATGAATAATCAGGCTTTAATTTTATATGCAAACTGCATGTCAGCCTCTTCCAGGTATTCAGTTTATGCCATCTTTGTTCACTTAATTTACACTTAAGCTTAGATTTCATTACCAACTCTGCAGTTTTCCCCAGCAGAGGACCAGATGGAGCATCTAGTTGAGATAATGAGGAGAGATATACATGTGTATCTGTGTGTATGCGTATTTGTGTGTGTATATATATATATATACTGTCCACCAGAGCACATGATGTTATGATGTCAGATTCACCACTTTTCCCAAAAATGAGACAGGAAAGAATACAACTTATAGCATCTGAATCAAGTGAGCAAAAACATGTTTGTCACTTTGGCCATTAAATTAGGTACCTGGGGTAAGAATACTGGGGTTCCCTTCTTGGATGTACAGTGCCATAGATATAATGAGAGCCATCATGGTTTGATGAAGGAGGAGAAAATGAATCAGTTTACTGAAGAAAATGCAAGTCCTTGATCCAAGGACTTTATTTTGTAGACACAGGTTAAGTGACAACAGTACCCACAGCTCATTGGGAAAAATCAGGGGAAGAAATAAAAGGGTATGAAAGACTCACTCAGAGTTCTGTAACTGCTAGGACATCATGTAATCTATTTATAAATTTATGAAGCTCTGAACTAGTGTTAGTGAGGTTGACTGAGATTTTGATAATACTAAGAATCCTATGATATGCCCCCAGAAGATGAAAAGAAGACAGGCTGAATTTAAATTCAGGACTAGATAAAAACTTAGAAAGAACCTCAGGATACAGCCACATGTGCTGTGAAGTGAGTGCTGCTCTGTGAATTCTGCAAGCAAAAAAGACAGCAGTCAAATATTACCTGCTGCCCTTTCTGCTGCTCCAGTGCTAGAAGTGGGGTGGACGTGGCTGTATGTGGATTTTATAACCCTGCTTATCACAAGCCTCGAGTGTGTGCTTAACTTTTTAACTACATGGGTAGTTAATTTGTCAAAGGTAAGTCTGAACTCAAAGCCTCTGTTAAGCCAGGCACAATGGAGCAAATGACCTAATTTGTCATACTAGTATTGCAAACAAACATGCTGACACTTTTTCCTCTACTACATGAATGGATTACACAGCACTACTTCTCCCCTTTAGGGACACAGAATATAAACCCATGAATTATTCCTACATGCATTTCCCTCTCTATACTATGGTGTTACTGAAGCTTATAAGAATATTGACTTTCTTCTTTCCAAGCATGCAGCTCTATCACAAATCTTTCAAGTCTGGATTCTTCTGTCAGAAAAGGTTGGTTAGGGAAGTTCTTATTTTAGGTTAGGATAAAGTCGGCTTCGAGGAAGGTGATGAGAGTTTCACTGTTTAAACAGTTCATGTGCATGTTTTGCTTACTACTCACTCAAAACTGCTGTCAGAGATGATCAAATAACCTTTAGTCATATGAAGAACAAGACAGTTAAATAAACCTTCTGAGATTATATTGACTCATATTGGATACATCCCCCATATGAAAGAAAGGAAGCCAACAGAAAATAATGAGGTCTTTGTACAAATTTGACTTGGGAACGAAACTGTTCCATAGAAGTTTTACAAGGAAATTTCTACTGCTTTCTTGTTTATGCTACAGACAGCCCAAGAGATATGTCAGAACTTACTGACAGAGCAAAATGTGATCATTATTAAGTATATGCTCCTTCATCTTCAGAGGAAGAAGAAAAGAAGAAAAATCTTTCCAGTATGAGTCCAATGGGAGGATCTGGCAGCTTTAGGAGAACAGAATTCAGATATAGTGTTTTAATGGAAGGAACAGCAAAATATTCAACCCCAGGTTGGACAGAGCCTTGGCCATCATAGTCTAGGGTGAGGCATCCCTACCATGGCAGGGCATTGTAACTGAACAATCTTAAGGTCCCTTCCAACCCAAACCATTTTATAAATAAGAATAGTGACCTTGATTCTGAATTAAATATAAGTAGAGTTAAATTCATTGGTAATTGTGTCACCCACCCCTTACATGCAGCATGCCCTTCCTGTTTAAGGCAGTAAGTTTGCAGTATTTCCCTGTTTTGAGCTACATACAGGGTTTTTTAAACCACTACTGTTGGGCTGAACTAAAATGAAGTGAGCATTATGGAGTAGGTGGGGCAGTAATACATCTGAAAGTATGGAAATGGCTGACGCTTTTAGCTGTTCACTTTGGAATGCAGGTTTGTTTGAGGTTTTGGTCTAAAGGTGATACAGCTTCCTTCCTTTCAAAGCTGCCTTTGTATTTTCTCACTAGCTTTTATTTGCTGGTTTGGCACAAAGTGAAGAGCATGGGAGGGCTCTCCAGGAATTCAGTGACTTTGCCCTTTTGATCTTGATGCTTTTTGTTGCTGCAGAAGTTATTTTCTGTCATTTCCTGTGATGGCCCTTACATGAACATGTCTTACAGAGGGCACTGGGTACATTCTTGATCCCATTGAAGTGAACAGTAAAACTCTTACTGGTCTTACATAGGCTAAAACTTAATCATATGTTGTGAGTATTTTTTCCCATTTTTTCACAATGAATGGCTGAAAACTTAAATTTATCTCTTTTTTCTCTCTTTCAGAGCACAGCAGATTGAATCTGTTACCACTGAACTCACAGTTGATTATCTCATCTTGTCCTTAATGGACTTCTTGCAACAAGTACAAAATAGAAAATTCTCCTATTCTCCCTCAACAGCACTGTATACCTTTGTCAGATAGGTATTACATTACAGAGGCAAGAGAGGGAGAAAACAGGATGCAATTGTCTGAATGGACAAACTAAAATCTCACTAGAGCCCAATGTTCTGCTTCTGTTTAGTGGTAGAGGTTGGGAGAGTGTCTAACTTAAATACACTTCCTATGAAGGTACACTGTAACTTGGGCATATTCATCTTCTTCTTTAAGGGATCATCAAAGATCACTGTGAGGACTTTGCCATTTACAATATCCTTATACTTACACTGGAAAGAATAATTTACCAGTTCATGGAGGGTTTTTTTCTTGTAAAATGATGAGAAACAGCATTTCAGACCCCAGTCTGGAGTAGTCCTTTGTTTCATGTCAACATAGTTCACAGTCTCTGCCACCACACATTTTTCATCCCAAGACAATATTTACTTCAGTATAATTCCAGAAGAATTTCTCCCTGGATAAGATAAATGTTTCATTGATTTTTGTAGCACTAAAGTGTCATTAAGACCGCCCTTTTATTTAAAATGCAGCACAAAGGCTGTCATGCTTTTAACAGCAATCTGGCATAAAAAGAAACCAAATTTACTAAAACATCTAGTGGCATTTCATCCTATAACCAGTTTACCAACATTGATGAATTAATCCTGCTGGCATTGACATTAGTTACTGTGGATAAAAGCAAATGAATCACCTGAAACTGTGCTGAGAAGGTTGTTTCTCTGTGCTGATGTTTGTTAGATGCACCTTGAAATGTCAAGCAGAGTCATTACCATTGGGGTTGCATAAGTAACCTTTTCTGGTATGGCGTAAAGGAAATAGGAGGTTATAAAGTTCTCCACTGAGCTGGCTAATGCATTGCTTATTTCTCATGACCATAAGATAGCCCTCTATCATTTCAAATTTGGATTCAGAAATTTAAAATCTTATCTAGCTCATACATGGAAAATCTTTTTTTCCTCTCTATGAGGCTGAATACATTTGATCCTATTTCCAACAACAAACCCCTGAGATATTTCAAAGAAATAAAAATATTTTCTTAACTAAAGGCCAAAGGGTGACATTTCTGCTAAAGAATTGCACATTATTTTTTTTGCTGTCTGATATTTCACTACAAAAATTCTTTAAAATCCTTTTTTTTTTTTTTTTTTTTTTTTTTTGGGGGGGTGGTAGTAGGAAATGTCATTTTTGAAAAAAAATTTCTAGGAGAAAGATTACCCAGGCATATGCCTTATAATTCTAGTATCGAGCCATCTCAGATACTTTTATGCCCAACAATCTGTACCCAAATGATCCCCACAAGAGTATAAGTTCCAGAAATAGAAGCAAACAGCCTGATGACATGAATGCCCAGCATGCTCAGAAGAACTTTCTAATATCTCCTGTTCCTCAAGGTGATATTGGCATATTATCTGCATCACACTCACGGTTTTCAATCCATAGGTTTAATAGATTGGGCCACCCTGTGTCCACCCTGTCTTACACACCTTACTTTGGGTGTGTACTGGGATGTATTGTCTTTTATTGTACAACTGACAGAGGGACCTACAAAGGCCAGTGCCTGTTTAGGGAGGCCAAATCTTACTCTGCCATTCTCCATCTCTTAGGACAACAGAAAAAAGTAAAGAGGAATATGCATCCAAGAGTGAGCAGTCTGGATCACTTGCTATGAGGAACATCAGGGAGCTTACCCTTCCTGTGACCTTTGCAATGCAACTCGAGAAGAGAAATGAAAAGCTATTCCTTTTAGCCAAACCTCTTCTTTCAGAGCTATCGCAATATGATTTTTCTCCTTTTCTTTCTGTGTCTTGGACAACCATTGTCATTGCAACAGAGTAAGTAAGGGAAACAGTACAGAAGGGCAGTTGCAACACTCTTGTGAGAGGGTGTTAATTTGAAGATGCCTTTGAAGCTGACATTTGAAGATGCCTTTGTGTTCTTAGAAGAGCTGGGAGAAGAATGAAATGCATTCTTTTCCTGCATTGCCAACGAAATGCATATGCTCCTGAGTAAAAGTAAGGAGCATATTGAGTATATGGAGATACCCAATAGATGACTTGTAAAAAAAACATCAACATGAATTTTAACTGATGGTCTGTATGCTCACTAGTGGTAGAAGCATGTCGCAGTGAGTATGGAATATCTGCCTATGTGGGATGAAAAATAAATGAGTCTGGTAGCAATAAGAGATGTTTCAGAGCAGCAAACAAGATTCACCTGGGACTAGGATGAAGGGAAGTATAGAGCTTTCAGACACAAAAAACGGAACAAGCTTTTTCACTCTTGTTTAGTGGGAGTCAATTGGCTCATGTATTTTTGAGGCTGGTATTATTCAAAAAACATATGGCTTTTGTTTTATGTTTCTGCTTTAAAATACTTAAACACATGTATTTATATTTATGGCATGTTGTCTTCTTCGAGTATAAGAATCTGTGGTTACATCAGTGTGATTTCCTAATAACAGCCTCCCTCACCTGCCATTTTTTTTGGCTTGAGAAAGCTGCAGAAAGTCCCTTATTTGTAGATTTAATTAATGGGGAAGGGTTGAATATCTGTGTTGCCTCACAGACAAAATTAGATCTCAGAGTTTTTTTGTCAATGTATCTGCCTTTTCCTCAAAGTCCAACAAATGGCTACTGAGGAATAATCCTGTATTTAGTTGCTTGGCAGCATAGTATGATGTAAGCTCTATGCATATATTCCATTCAAACACTTTGACTTTCACATTTAGTCTTTCTCTCAAAACTTGGCAGCTGACTGTGTCCATGTGACTCAAGAGGAGCCAGAAAAAAGCCCAAGTAGCTCTCATGTTTGGTTTCTTCTAGTCATGGAAGTGTTTAAAAACCATGTAGATGAGGCCCCCAGTGGCATGGGTTGCTGGTGGCCTTGACAATGCTGGATTAATTGTTGAATCTGATGATCTTAAAGGTCTTTTCCAACCTGGTTGATTCCAATATTCTGTGATTCTATGCTGGAACCTTACAGATTATTCTGAACTGGTGAGAAGTATCTAAGCTTTCTAGAAATCAACTGGTGGCCTTTAAAGCTGCTGAGCACGCTTGTGGTATGCTTGGCCCTTCAAGCCAGGTTCCAGCTGGACAGAAGGCTGTGCTTCCTTCCCCATTTAGTGTTTAGATGACTGGAGCACTGGAAGGGGATAGATCTAAAACATTGGTATCACTGTTTAGGTCCCCATAGTATTTGTTATTTTTAAAGGAGCTGGATACCTTCCATCAGGTAGGAAGGTCCTGTATGGATGTGGTTCTGGGCAAACTGATCTACTTGAAGTAGTCCCTGCTCATTGCAGGGGGGTTAGACTAGACGACATATGAAGGTCCCTGCCAACCCAAACTATTTTATGATGTTCAAGGCCAGGTTGGACATAGCCTTGGGTGATATGGTTTAGTAGGAGGTGTCTCTGCCCATGGCAAGGGAGTTGGAACTAGATGATCTTGAGGTCCTTTCCAATCCTAACTATTCTATGATTCTGTGATTTTATGATTCTATGATTGTGAACTTTCCCAATATTTATGCCCAGACACAAAGCATTTTCTTCCTAAGGTAAATTTTCATTCTGGCCTGGTGCCCTGAGTAGAGCTAATGCAGATTGCATCATTTCAGACTGGGTCTCTGTAAACTGTGTAATGTGTATTTGCTTTCAGCAAAAATGTTTTACCCATGAAAACTGTGCAGAACAGAGTTGCACTTTTCTCTCATGAAAAAATATATGCAAAAAGACTTTCATACTATTTCCATTTTAATGTCTTTCAGAATGCCTTAAGACTAAATAATGGAAGGAGAGACTAACCGCTGAAGACAATAAGACAGAGAGAGGACAGATTGAATGCAGTATTCAATTTTCTTTTATAGTATCCATAAGCTGCTACTGAACTGGAACTTGGGCATGCTGTTTCTCCATATCTTTCCCCTTGTACTATTCCCCCCCACCCCCAATAGCAGAAACTTTCCCTGTCAGAATCCCAAGGGCAGGAAGAGACAGGTAGCAATGCTAAAATTGATTACTTAATTAGCTGCTATAATTTATTGAGTATAGGCAAAACGATATAATGAATGAAAGGGGGACTTGCAAGGTACTTCTTAAATAGAGAATGATTGAAATACTGTGGAATTTTACTGCTTTCTTCCAGTGCAAATAGCAAAGGGTGATTTTATGTAGATCAACAGAAGAACAACAACAAAATCTTTTGCCCACTTGTCATTTTCTTTATATCAGTGCTCAGTGTCCACATCGATCATATAATATTCAGCCTCCACTGTGATAAGAGATGCCAGTTCTTGTGTTTTCACTAAATAAATGTTAATTATATATATTCAGAGGTATGAATCAGGAAATTGTTCCAATAATAATATGACATTTAGGGCTTGAAGTAAAGAAATCAATAGACTCCACCTTACTTCCAAAGGCTTGGACTCCAGCTTTTACTTCTTAAATGCTTTTCAGATGAAACAACATTTAAAACAATTCCACAAGCACAGCTCACGGACACTTCTATGCAGAATATCTCTATAACTAGCACTGAATATTTCTATGGAATGTCTTGGTAAATAGCTTCTTTTCCAGATCATGGAAATACCTTACAAAAATACTGCTATCTGATTTTACAGATGAGGAAATAGGAGAAAGATGAGCTCAAAATCAAACAGCAGGTAAGGCTGAAAAAAAAGGGGAAAAAAAAGGGATAACTTAACTAGTAATCCTGGTATTCTTTAAAAGCGGGGATTCAGCTCCCAGAATGAAACACACACGCATATGTCTTTGCATGTGTCCATGTGTGAGATAGCCATGGGCAAAGGAGCTGCTGTTACCAGTACTGGCTTCAGGACTTAAAGAGCTCCCCAGCTGGTCTTAGAAAGATGTATGTGTCCAGCCAATAGAACATCTCTCCATTCAGTTGCCTGAACATACTTGTATAGTACTGAGACACCTCAGTATAAGACATCCACACAGATGGATGTTTCAGGTCTTACAGAAACCTAAGTCCTTCTGGGCTGGCAGAGAGCTAGGGTCTATAGAGGAATAACTGATGTCTAAATTGTTTGTTTGGTAATGTTCAGGAAGAAGAAAAATCCCAGAAAGGGCTTCTGAAATGAAAGTACTAATACTACTTTTCATTTTCATGGCTGAAAAGTTCCAGAAAAGAAGACATTGAAACATGAAGTTAGTATACTGGAATATAATGTGCTGAACACCAGTGTAACATGGATACATTTAGTCATTTCTCTTCTAACATCTCATGAGACTCAAGCATCTTATTTATTTTGCAGAACAAAAAAGTCTGTACAAGAAGTTTGTTAAGCTCTTTAGGAATATTAAGCACTTCTGTGTAGTACTGAGCTGTATTTTTGAGAACCATTTTTTAATGGGGAATAACTCTTCTGCCTTTTCTTCTGTGCCATTATGTTGAAGTTATCCTACTAAAGTCAGTCAAAGCTATGAATTCATTATCCTTTTATTCTATTTGAATTAAAAAGAAGTTAAATGCATATGATGCTGAACAATCCATAGGCAGGAGAGAAGCAATATAGTTTCCTGTACAGGGTATTGGAAATCCATTATTTCCTTTCACTGACCCACCTTTGCCAAGGGGAATGCCTGCCTCTGTGTAGGTGCAGTGTCTTACTGTTGCCAGGTTTTACTCAGTGTTTGGACACCGGTGAGGACCAACAGATATGAGCTGTATAACAAATTGTTTAGTTTAATTTAAAAAATAATAATATCCACCATTTCAAACTGAAATATTACAGAAAGGAGGCTGCAACCTAGAAGATAAAAATGCAACAGTACATTTAAGTAAAATGGAGGTAAGAAAAGTACCATTACACTGATGGACTGTGAGCAGTTAGCATGGGCATTTGATGCCATTGTATTATTTCAGAAACATAATGGGAAGGAAAAACTGAAGGAAAAAAATAGTGCCACTAATTCTGTGACATTATTTCTGTTTGAAGGTATAACAAATACCAAATCCATATTGAAATTTTAATTGCTAAGAGGAAATGGAAAAAGTTACCACATGGATGTAAAAGAGAATATTAAAGAGAAGTAAAGTAAGGAAGGATGTAGAACACCAAAAACAAGTGAAAGGATTTCAGGTTAATAGATTAGATTGAATCTGACAGAAAAATCAAGAAGGAGTTCAGACAGGAGCTTTACACTACTATGTTGACCAGTTAATTTCTGTTGTGAGCTGAGCTACATCCTGGGACAGCACTGTTCCTGCATTATTTGGAGGAATCATTAGTACCTTGGCAATCGGATGAAGTCTGAGCCAGTGTTAATATGTGACTTCGGGGGAAAAAGCTGCAGAAAGAAAACGCTCTATTCAGTGTTTTTAACTGTTGAAGCAGTGTAATTTTGTAGAATTTTAGCCAGATTGTAGTGGAATTCAATTATACACACTGTGTAAGGAGGTGATTGCCCTTCAAAGACAGAATTTGTAGGAGTATAGTATGTGGCTGAGCCGGCATAGGAGACCTCCAGGGGACCTCAAGATTGTTTTCCATGTCCCCACTCTTACAAGAATTAAGAGTGGGTACTTTGTCCAGTGTCCAAGTCTTTATAATGCTCACTGCTCCCCAAAATCATTTGCATACATTCATATTAGACAATGGAATATCATTCTGCTTATATAGGAACATAAATGCAACACACACACTCTCATATTTCAAAATCAATCTGTATTTTAGCCCATGGATTGAAGAAATCTTGAACTATTTGAGCCACTATAGATATAGATGATAGAACATCTCAATCCACTTTTCACTCAAGAGCTTTATCCTCTCCAATCCTTCCTTCATCCACAACCAGGCCTTGGTTGTCTTAAAAGCACAGCTACTCTACCCTAGTTGTGTTGGAATTCCCTTACATAAGTGATAGTAGAAGTAGGTTCCTCTCATATTACAGAATGACTTCATTAAATTGGTAGAGCTTGCCTTTACCACTTTCATCTAGGAGACTCTGAGAGCATATGAAATTCTTCCAATCACTTTTAATCATGTATAACTATAATGTTGCTTTAATGAACCTGTAAACTGATGTGGGTCTTTCGTAGAGAGAAGGTTGTCAGGACTGATAGAATGGGTTTCATTTTATTATCATCAAAGATGACTTCTCCATCTCAGCTAGTCGTCATGAGCTCCTTTCATCATCAAATGAAAAAGTAAAGAATAGATCTGACAGAGACTAAAGAAAATTTAGTTTGCTGCTAAGATACCTTTGAGTGAATGAATTATGTCTTGTATAATAATGGAGAAAGGGGGATAAAGAAAATAAATGAAAGAAAGTTTGCAGTAATGATGCATTATCTTCTGCAAATTATACTGATGGTTTTACCCCAGATTTATTTAATGTTTTTTTTTTTTGTTATAGGATTTATCTTACCTGTGTGTCCTTATCTAATTTTTCCATAGTGTCAAACAGAACTTTTTAAGCAATATGAAAATCAACAGACTTTACCTTAAACTTAGCCCAGTTGTTTCATTCTTGTTTGATACCCATTTCCTCATTCCCATCAACTGTTCTTTGGAGAAGACAAAACACAAAGTGTAACAAATGATGTCTTTACTATGATGTTCAGCCTGGAGAAGAGAAGCTGTGTGGAGACCTCATAGCAGCCCTCCAGTATCTGAAAGGGGCCTACAAGGAGGCTGGGGAGGGACTCTTCATTAGGGACTGTAGTGATAGGACAAGGGGTAATGGGTTTAAACTT
>JAOEHX010032316.1:0-10215 GCA_025448015.1 Bolborhynchus lineola | reverse complement strand
CACTACAGGTCTTTTAGGAGGGGGAAGTGAATGAACAAACTGCGTGGCTGATTTACAGCTTAAACCACGACAATTGTCCATTTATCAAACTGGTGTCTCACAAAAGAAAAGCTGTATATAGGGTCACATCCAAAATAGCGGAAACAAGGCAGAGTATATCTAGTCTACTCTAGTACATTTTAAATAAACCTATTAACTTAATTTCATAGAATCATAGAATAGTTAGGGTTGGAAAGGACCCTTAAGATCATCTAGTTCTAACCCTGCTGCCATGGGCATGGACACCTCACGCTAAACCATGCCACACAAGGCTCTGTCCAACCTGGCCTTGAACACCGCCAGCATTCACAACTTCCCTGGGCAACCCATTCCGGTGCCTCACCAACATTACAATAAAGAATTTCTTCCTCATATCCAATCTAAACTCACCCTGTTTAAGTTTGAACCCATTACCTCTTGTCTTCCCACTACAGTCCCTAAGAGTCCCTCCCCAGCATTCCTATAGGCCCCCTTCTGATACTGAATTTGCTCAGTTTAAATTGAGATCTGACCTTCTGTGTTAGCCAGCCATGGCAACCATGAATAGCTAAAAATTCTAAACATATTGGGAGCATGTGACATTGGCATGTTTCTCTCTGAGTGACATACCTCATACCCTCAGATGCATGAAAAAATTTACAGGAGAAACATTTTACATTCAATTATCTTTAATTTCTTTAGTCACATTATTTATTAATGGTAAAAAAGACCGTAGCATAACACCACAATATTCATTCGTTATCTTGAAATAATTTTCTCTTCTCTGTATTTTCTGAGGAAATATTTTTTGTTAGCTGTTCCTTTTTGTGCCACAGCAACACTATGAATGATGCTGGCTGTTTGACTGCAAATGATCACCATCATGCCCTCGGAGACATATTATTGGGAAAAGCAGTTATGACGTTTTCCATGATCTAAATTTGGCTATCCCAAACTCACCAACACTGAGCTGTAAAAGGACCCGTTTGATTTAATACACCACCTACAGAATGACCCTGTGTCCTTGATGCTTTAACTGACAGCCTGTTGAAGTCTGTCTGTTATCTCTTAAATTGTGGAGGTATTAGTAATGTCAGCTGCTGCTTGTGGACTTGATAACTAAGCAGCCAAATTTCAGATGCTTTGCAAGGCCTTATTAGAACCTAGTGGCTCAAGTGAAGGTTTAGGTATCCCCTGACCTGGTGGAATAAGTATTACACTAGTACCTATCTGTGCAACCTCTACTGTAGGGGCATCTAAAAATAGTGTTTTTCAATGATTGAGTCCACTCTTCACTTCTTCCACTGACTTACAAAAAATCAGGGACCGTTTTTTAGGCAATCGTATCATACATAAATTCTGTGGTATGCACATTTTGCTATGTTTTTATGAGGAATATCCTTGCATCAGTTGCAACATATATTGTCCATCTTATTTCTCCCAGTATAACTTAGAACTCCTGTAAATATTTGAATTTTATAACACACACTCTACTGTAGCCTCTTTCAGGAATGTTAAAGTTATGTTTATACTACCTGTTTTCTGAAAAAACATGGGCAGTATGAGCTTGCAGCCCAGAAAGCCAGCCTGGGCTGCATCAAAAGAAGTGTGACCTGCAGTTTGAAGAAGGTGATCCTGCCCTTCTACTCTTCTTTCATGAGACTTCACTTGGAGTACTGTGTACAATTCTGGTGTCCCCAGCATAAGAAGGACATGGAGCTGTTGAAGCAAGTACAGAGGAGGGCCACGAGCGTGATGAGATGGCTGGAGCTTCTCCCATACAAAGACAGGATGAGAAAATTGGGGCTGTTCAGCCTATAGAAGAGAAGGCTGCATGGAGACCTCATAGCAACCTTCCAGTACCTGAAGAGGGTCTACAGGGATGTTACAGAGGGACTCTTCATCAGGGACTGTAGTGATAGGGCAAGGGCTAATGGGTTTAAATTTAAATAGGGGAAGTTCACTTTAGATATAAGGAAGAAGTTCTTTACTGTAAGGGTGGTGAGGCCCTGGAATGAGTTGCCCAAGGAAGTTGTGAATGCTCCATTGCTGGCGGTGTTCAAGGCCAGGCTAGAGAGAGCCTTGGGTGACATGGTCTAGTGCAAGATGTCCCTGCCCATGGCAGGGGGGTTGGAACTAGATGATATTATGGTCCTTTCCAACCCTAACTATTCTGATCCTATGATATGATATATTCCATTTTTACTTTTCTAGCCAAATTGTGCTTAAATAGACATTAATTTCTTCAGCCTTACTGTAAATCATTAAGCAGGGATCTCAAATATTCAAAAATTTATTTAATATTATTACTTGGAATAGATTTATATGAACCACAGTTTCACACTGTTGCCTTTACAATGCCAATCTGTACTATATGTGTGATCCACTCAGCTTTCTTTAATGGTAAAATTATCCTTAGCTTGGTTTCTTTTTTTTTTTTTTTTATTTTTTCTGTCAGGGCTAGATATGTAGAGTTAAGCAGTCCTAGAAATCCTTCTCAACTTTGTCAATTACTGTCAGAGTTCTGAATTCCATAATTTCCATCCCTTTGTGAAGCTCTTCTGTGCCTATGTATGTGGAAAGTGATGCAAATTTAAAACAAACAGAAAGTCTTAGCTAGCGTTCAGAAATTAAGCAAACAAAAAACTCATGAAACATTTCCTACTGCTCTAATGTTCTTGATAATTCTTGCCTATATAAGATATAGATGTTGAAAAGGAAACAGTAAATATTTAGGTCTTAGCATTTCATTCTTGAGATGATAGAGGTCATTTTCATTTCTTATATAAATAAGTTCTAGGTATACAGAGAGAATTCTGAATTAATTTCTACTCTGATGAGACTCATACTCGCACTTTAAAATTCCTTATTTCCTAAGCCTCTGACTGGAAAAGTCACATCCTGCTGTGGAAGGCAATCACTGATATGGCCTAAGGCCATACTAACAGAGCTTTGAAGATTAAAAAGGTAGCATTGAACTTGATGTAAATGGAAGATGGTATACAGTTTAGCGTACAGAGTACTGCCAGACTGAACCTTTGAAAAAATTGTCATATGTATATCAGCAGTGTATCTAATGCACTCAGAAAACTCTATGTATTGCTGTTCCAGGAGCATAGCAAGAGTTGCCCAATATGAGTTTCCAGACATCTTCATATAAATCAGTATAGGAAAGTTCTTCTGTCTCCTTCCTTCTGTCATTCAGCCCACTGGTTGTTGTGGATGCTGAGCACCTTTCATAGTGCTTCATAGGATCAGTCCATAGCAGGACTGCAGCATTAAGCTCCTGGAGTTTCCATCACACAGGCAATCAAAAAATGTGATAAAGTGTGTTTAGATGAAACATAGCAACCAAATCAGCTGTTAATACTGGTAGTGTTGAGTCAATTTGAAGTCATAGCTGACAGGATTTAGCACTAAAATTGAAAAAGTTTTTGATCAGTATAGGTAAATAAGAACATAGTAGACTTACAGAGGAACAAACCACCCAATTTTAAGTCCATGAAAAGTAAAGGAATTGTACTGTCAAGATTATTCTGTTTAGTTGGCCTTGGAAAGTCTTCCAGTATTCCAAAACCTATTCATCCTCTTTAGGGGAGATGTGCAAAGTAACATTGGCTAGCATTTTTATTTTCATTATATTTGTTTTCTTTATGCTTGACTGCCCATTCCTATAATACTGAGCAATCTAGCTTGCAATTTTAAAAGCATCCTTCACAATAAATAAATCTATCTGTCAGATCTCAGAGAGAAATACAAATATGCTGTGTTTCCTATGAGGGAAATATACAATTGAAAAACTCCCCAAAGTAATTTTCTCCCAGGTTCATCATATACTCATGCTTAATAGGCATTTTGGCACAGATGGCTATAGCTAGGTCTTGGATTTTTGTCTTAGAAATTCTGCATAGCATATATATGAAATAAATTTACTAGAATGATGCTATAAACTTTGTATCAAAACCATAGCATATCTGATTTTCACATGCTATTCCTTTTCTTTCTAACTTAAATTCCAAATCTCCTTGACCCAAATATGCAAAGCATGCACCCAAGAGCAACCATCTTCCAGATGCCTAATACATACACACCTGGTATATAAATGAGTCACAATATACCTGAGCCCTTCTTTCTACTGACAAATGCTTGAAAGAATAAAATAAACAAACTATAATTCTGATTTTGGGTCCACAGTGTAATAGAACCAGAATAAAGTAGAATTCAAGATAATAACAATATTTGCCTCCTCTATGAATTCAAAGCAAGACCAAACTAAAAGCCAATGAATCACCTGGAATACAAGACCAAAAAAAAAAAATAAATAAATAACAACAACTAAACTCATGAATATTGTAGTGCCCCCCATACTGCTGTTTTCTTTGTTTCAGAGCTGATAGCAATGACGTAGTCTTCTGTATGTACACATTCAGGGAATTTCCATCACTCTGCTGCCCTGAATATGAGGAATTTGGACCCATGTGAAAATAAAAGGATTTGACATCTTAAATCTTTTAGTCATATTAAGAACGGCAAGATTTCTAAGAATCCATCACCATGACTTTAATCCTTCATTAAGAATTTGACAAGACCCAATGAAAGGGGCCGCTATTGTGACACTTTTTGTACACATTGTGTCTTATCCCATTATCTATGTGGTTTGTCACTGAAGTAACTTAACAAGTATTAACAGACGTATTCTCACAGATATGTATTGTTACTTCTGTTCTGCAGTTGAGAATCTGATCCACAGGCAGAGATAGTGATGAAGTAGTAAAACACAGTACATGCTTACATTCACACATCAGAGAATCTTGGTTTACAAAATGAAAGCAAAAATATGCTTGAGAATTTGTTCAAACCTACATGTCTCAGTCCCTTCAAGATGTGCTGAGAAATACTGATGAGTTTTAATAAATGTCAGAAGGCTGCAAGACACTTTGTCATCAATCCAATTAGTAAACCAACATCTGAGTATATTTGTAACAAAATGTGTTTTATGTACATTCAGACATGGAATTTGAACCACAGACAGTCTGCAAACAATTTTTTTACATCAGAAATCTTAAACAAAGATCCTCACATTCAGGGAAAAACTTAGCTTTATAATTGGTTGTGGCTAGAAATATTAAGGCAAAGAGTATATTCTGTGACTTTTCATTGGAGGTAAGCTTTAGAGAATCAACTGCAGCTGACTATTTTCTTCAAAGATTAAAAATGCATGAACACTTGGAAAAGGTAAATGAATAATCTGTATGCATCAGTGTCAGCAACCAAACCAAACCAAACCAAACCAACCAAACAAACAAACAAATCCCACCAAATCCAAGACAGACAAACAAAACAAATCCTACCAACATTTCTGAATATGGCTAGGAGATTCTTGGAAACAGGAATAGTCCTCCTTTCACAAGATGAAATAACTAGAAATGCATGGCATCATTTGCCAAGGATTCTCATATTCCATCTTTTACCACTTTGGATTAGCAATATGTGAAAAATTTTAGGTGGTTTTAAATTTTTCCTTGAGTGTATTATGAAAAAAAAAGATATTAATAACAAATAATGCCAGGAAACCCATTTATTCATACTGTGAGAGGATGAGAATACACGTACTGGTAGACCTGAAAGGTGTAAAGATGCGTAAAATTTAAGGTTTGTTAGAATACGACTGATGAGGAGAAAAGAAATAAAAATGGCAGAGTCATATCCATGCTACTTACTGAACAGGTCAACAAACTGATCTAATTACCAAACCTCTGCCAAACACTGCCTGGGGAGACAATTTTGCCTGTGCCAGGAGCAGCCTAGTGTGTATGAGGTATGGACAATGGACTAACAAGATCTGGGAGCAGAACAGCGGGTGTTTCAAACTGCCCAGGTAGATGCACATCTATTTGTGTATGCTTTGTTAATCTGGGTCTTTTAAAGAAAAAAAAAAAAAAAAACAAAGCTGCCACTCTGCAACCTCATTGGATGTCTAACTTTTATGCATTGTAGTCCCTTAAAATTCTCTTTGTGACACAGATTTTATCTGTCCCAAAGTCACTGCTGGTCGCCATTAGGCTTTTTTCTCTGCATCTGTGTAAACTGTAATCTTTCAGGTGCAGTTTGGTTAATAGACTTTTGAAGCTTATGTAGACACAGAATATACAGAGCTGATATTTCTGTCAGACCCTAATGGAACTTCCTTTTATTTTGTTCTTTATTGTTCCTTTCTGCTGAGCAAAGCAGATCCTTGTGATGTTTCTGTTGTGAGTAGAAGCTGTAGAAATTCAGCTGCTCAAGTTCTTGTCAATGCTTCAGTCTCTATAGGCATCATTAGTTCTGCTTCCAGAAGAATACATGATTCTGGAATTCTGCAGCATGAAAGTGGTCAAGTACAAAATTCTTGGCAGTGCAAAGACCTCCTTTTGGGTGCTGGTGAATTACAAGTGTCAAGTGACAGATAAATCTTTTCCAGACCCATCTTCCCCCTACAAACACTGAGAGGTTTCCACTGTGTCATAAAAATAGCAGGAAAAGGGGAAATTTCAGTTTGCTACACAAATGTAAAGCATAAAATAAAAAATAAAATTATTGTGGCCTGAAGCTTTTTAGAAGATGCCATAAACAGTAATGGATTTATTTGCAACACATAAATGTCTCCCAGGGCAATCTTAAGAAGTTATTTGGATTTCAAACTGACCTGCAACAAAATGATGGCCCTTGATTCAAGAAATATTGAAGAAGTTCATATGTGAGTAATTAAGGAGGATTAAATCCAGGGTAACAAAATAGTCAGAAAAAAACCGAAGCATTCTTCCACTGCAGTGAAACATAGTATTAAACTTTTTTTCAACTAGAACTGACTTTTATTCTGACTTCTTTGTATTTCTAATGCACATCTTACACTGCATTCAACCTACATGGTGTTTCATCAGCTCCATCGCTGGCAGTGTTCAAGGCCAGGTTGGACAGAGCCTTGGGTGACATGGTTTAGTGGGAGGTGTCCCTGCCCATGGCAGGGGGGTTAGAACTAGATGTTCTTTAGGTCCTTTCCAACCCTAACTATTCTATGATTCTATGATTCTATATTACCCTTACAGTAAGCCCTGTTGTTAAGCATAAAAAGGAATTACTCTTTAGCAAATGCAATAGAAAATTTATTTTAAGCTGCCAAAACAGAATGTAAAATGAATACACAAGAAGATCTTAAAATTTCTTTGTTTATAAATGGGAGCAACCCTTTTATCTGGAAGTAATATAAGAGCTAATAATCTTCTGACATTGTAAATTCCATGAAGCATCTGATAGTACTGAGAATCAGGGTAACCGAGATATATCCATTTCTGAATGGATATATCTGAAGATACAGTTAATACCTTGGATATACCCTGAAGATACAGTTAATACCTTGAGTAACTGATAAAAAAAATCCCTGTAGCCAAAAAAATTTCTTCAGGGGAAAAAAAGGACTTATTTTCACACTGTTCTTGGATTAAGAATATCAAGAAAGGAGGCAAGGTTGGCTTTAATCCACTTCAGGGCTTCCTAGGGCTTTCCAAGAATCTGTTACCTACACAGAAGTCAGCAGCTTTGGAGTGTTTCTGTACTCTGCTTTCTACAGCTTTTAAAGAAAAAATAATGACAATCTAGATGTCCTTGAAAAACACTGTTTTGTTACCTGCACTGAAATTTGACCTTAGAGATTTTGTGATAGCTGACAGCCACTGGGAATACTTTGAGTGACCTGGATGGCTAAAACTTCTCAGTACAGCTAAGTATTAAAAATTATTTCATGTGTCGGACACATGACACTCATTTTAAAAGTTATGGATCTTTAGGGTTTTGCCTATAATATGTACATTTATGTGCCAAGATTATCTGCTGACAGCTCATGTTCCTCTCTAGAAAATTTCTGTTTCCTGGTGAACTTTCTCATAATGCTTTTCCTCTATGAAAAGCTGTAAATTTGGCAAAGACATATATTTGCAGCACTGAAGAGTTTATTTGGCAGCTGGCATTTTGTTTTTTTCCTGCAACTTGCTCTTTTTTAGACTAAAATATTCTATTGTCTGTGATTCGGCATGGGACACATGCATCTATTTTGTAAATATGGTTTAATATTATATCCTGTTTGTATATATGTAGTTTTGTGTAATTGCTTTTACTGAAATTACAAATATTGACACTATTCGCCTTTAAAGACAGGCAGATTTATTTTTTGTTTGCTTGTTTTTCTTAAGCAAACTCACTACGTCTTGCTCGAAATGTTAAGACAAGAAATGTTGGACTATGTGGCTCAGAGGAGGCTGGCAGACTAGCCAAGTTTCACAAAAATTCCTTTCTGTACCCTTCCTTCTTTGCTGCTTCATAATAGAAATAGTAGTGAAGTGGAAGGTCCAAACGCACACATCAGAGCACCTCAGTGGGACCTAATGAGGCGGCATTATGACAAGGGACACGCACTCAAGGTTTGCTATCACATAACCCCAGGGAATATCGCAGCCTTCACCAAATTGGCTGTTGATAACAAAAAGCAGTTCAGCAAACTTGATACATATTTCACAGCCTTATACCTTAAACAATGTTTGTTTTCTAATCTAAGGGTTTTGGTGATATCTACCATAATACAAAATTTGATAGACGCCAACATATTGCCAGTTCTTTGACTACATTGTTTCCATCTCTCTCAAAGACTTCACAAGTAGGTAATATAAATGAAATAATATATTTTTGATTCAACAATGATGATCACATAGAAATAAAATTAAAAAATAGATACTATTAAACAACATTCTGAATACAACTTCAAAGTGAACATATGCCCCTGAAGCTGAACAGTGGAAAATATATTCTACACCAGAGAAATTGGTTATAATAATAATAACTGGATAGACATGACATACTCTGACAAAGTCTCTAGTGATCCCCTTTACTTACAAAACTTATTCTATCTGTATTTGACATGATAGTTACATTGTGGCATATAAAGACAGTTATTAATCTATATTTGTGTTGATTTGAGAAAGGTAGGGTTATGCTGTTTTATCTTGAGACAAAAAAATGCATGTCTTTTGAATTGGTTTTGTAAAAAATTTAAGTAAAACTAAAATGACATTTTAAGCACTAGTGCTTTAAACATGATTGTTCATGTCAGAATTCATGTACATATATAGTAAAATAGAGAACTATTTGGATTCATGTAGTGAAACAGGTTTATATACTCATATTTGATCTTGGGAGTTCGAATAAAAAAAAGTTTTGGTCATGAAACATCCAGTCTTCATGAATCTTTTGGGACCATTTCAGTGTCAGTACTTTATTTTTCTACAGGCTTTTATTAAATCAGCTAAAGAAGAGGCAAAATAACTTGGATCACAACCAGGGCTACAGGCCTTGAGGTAGAAAAGACCTGCTCCCTAGAATTCTCTTCACCTGTGATTATAGGAATATCTTAATGGGAAACAAAGCACCTGGTATGTTTATGCAACTGGAATTCACATGAGTGTATTCCAGTTTCTGACCACATTTTCCAGTGTTTAGATTTTAAATAAATCAGCTTCACCTATTCCTAATTTTTTTTGAAGGGTGTTGTATCTAATGACAGGTAAAATCCAGGTAATATTCTCCTTTACAAGAGTACTTCAATAGTGTGTACCTGATAGAGTTTAATATCCATCACTTTCACTGCTTTATAAACAGTGGTGATTGAATTATACACTTAACTCACTTAACTCCACGTTCTGAATGCAGTAGATGTAGAATCTGTTAAAACACAGAATCATAGAATAGTTAGGGTTAGAAAGGAACTTAAGATCATCTAGTTGCAACCCCCCTGCAATGGGCAGGGACACCTCACACTAAACCATGGCACCCAACTCTATGTCCAACCTGGCCTTGAACATCACCAGCGATGGAGCATTCACAGCTTCCCTGGGCAACCCATTCCAGTGCCTCACCACGCTTACAGTAAAGAACTTCTTCCTCATACCCAATCTAAACTTCCTCTGTTTAAGTTTGAACCCATTACCCCTTGCCCTATCACTACAGTCCCTAATGAAGAGTCCATCCCCAGCATCCTTATAAGCCCCCTTCAGATACTGGAAGGCTGCTATTAGGTCACCACACAGCCTTCGCTTCTCCAGGCTGAACAGCCCCAACTTTCTCAGCCTGTCTTCATACAGGAGGTGCTCCAGTCCCCTGATCATCCTTGTG
>JAOEHX010032315.1:0-12733 GCA_025448015.1 Bolborhynchus lineola | reverse complement strand
GTCTGTAACCATGACATTCTTCAGCTACTGAAGAGTGGCACTAAGGGAACTAATTTTTCTTCAGGTTTTCCATCTAACAAGAAAAAAAGTGTGGTTCTTGAGGGATGTCAGAGAAACCATCAAGTGATCTTTTTTCTTTACTATCAGGATAACATTTTGGGGAAGAAATGACCTTTTCCTGTATTCTGTGTTTGATCACAGCCCCTGTCTTTACTCCAGTCCGCCTGGCTGGTGGGAACAACACTCATGAAGGAAGAGTAGAAGTCTATCATGCTGGCCAGTGGGGGACTATCTGTGACGATCAGTGGGATGATGCAGATGCTGAAGTTGTCTGTCGGCAGCTTGGCCTTGGGTTTGTTTTATTACATATTTTCTCCTCCAGCAGCAAAGCAGGAGAGTGAGTCAAATACATAGCTCAGAGTTGTCAAAAGATGCTCCTTTAAAATTGCACTAATACTTTGAAGCAGTAACTAAGTTTATTTACAGAAGGTTCAGGCACAGCACCATTACTTTCAATTCCTTGTAACCCTGATTTATAGGAGGCAGTTTTCAGTGTCAGTCAGGGGCAATTTGTCTGTAAGTCAGACAAAAGATGTGTCTGAGAATAAATGCTAACTTTTTAGTGAAAGTGCACTACAATTTCAGTAAAGTTTCAATCAAAAACTGTAGGTGAAAAAAACAAGTTCTTTTATTATTAAAATCCTTACATGCATTTTACTCAAGAGTCTAACAGCCTCCCTTGTTTTGGAGTAAGAGCACTGCTTTGACAGAAAGGATATGGGTTTTGGCATGCCTGTGAGAATCTCTCAAGATTTGTATAAGTCGCAAGTCTCTGAAGCTTATCACCTTGCACATACTGAGTAGAGATCAGTTTGAATTTTTGACAGTTAAAACTTACCAGTGTTTCTGTCTGACTAGGCATGGTCCATGATAGAGTCATAGCAGCTGAACAGGATTTTCTTGCTCTTCTCTGGAGAGTAAGGAAAAATATCACCCTCAGGGGGTGATTTTATTACCACACAGAAGATGAGTATTCAGTATTTGAGGAAAGATGCTTTAGAGGTGGGAGGGAAAGAGGAGAACTGCTGTATCAGAGAGAAATGGGATGGTGACAATTGTGATGAAATGCCAGATGGGTTGAAAAGGGAAAGAACTCGGAGCAAGATACTAAGATGTATGCTAAGGAGGACAAGGGAATAGACTGGAGGAGAACAAAGCAGGTAAGTGCAAAGGAGACTGGAACAGAACTCTTCTGTTGCTGCTGGGATTATGATGAATTAAAAGAAGGGGCACTGAAAGTAGCAAGTTTTGTGGCATTAGATGGTGGCCCCTAGAGTGTACTTATTTTGTAATGTGCCACTGAGGCCTTGGACTGCTGATGCCATCTAAATTAGCTCTAAAGAATGAGTGCAGTGCAGTACTCCGAAAGCTCATAGATCTTCTGGTGAGTGATGTGGGAATCTACATGCTCCTCTGACACCAGATGTTCATTTTCCCCTGGTTTATTTTATACTATATTTCTATATTCCTGAACATTTTCAATTGGGAATACCAAACAGGAAATCTAATCACCTTACTGCCTTTTTCTGCTTCTGAATTGGGCCACTATTAATAAGTCTGGTGATTTACTAAGCTATGCTTTACATTTCTGTATACTAATGACAAACATCATGCTCTTAACCTGCCTCCTTACTTATTATACTGAAATATCTGGTTATTTATATTTAATGTTCATAAACTGCTGTTCTGAGAAGCTTCTAGTTTGATTTGTTTTTTCTGAGTAAGTAAATAGTATTAAGATGGTGCTAAGTTTTTTTGAAATATGTATAGACATTTACAGGATTTCTCAAGTAATCAACATGTCTTGACAAATATGCTCACTATGTGAAGTGGAATTTTACCAACAGTGGCAGCAGACCAGTTACGAAGCAATAAAAGTAATCTAATCTTACATACTGTTAATCAGTCTGGAAATGTGCTTCAAATTGTAAAAGTAAAGCACCTCAGTAAGTAGTTTCCTACACCCTTTGACCTTTTCCTTTTTTAATAAATTCCATTTTTTTTTTTTAAATTCTTCTTGACACTGATGAAAGAAGAAAAGGTATCAGTGCAGGATATGTTAGTATGTTATTTGGAATTAGGAAGGTAATTTGGAAGAAAAGGTAACATCTAAAAATCTCTCTCAAGAATAAGGTAGTAACTTCAGACTGAAGCTACATGTTTAGCTGAAATGTTTCCTGCTGAGTGCTGGAGGACATTTTTGGTTTGCTTACCTGTTTCTTTGAAGCAATTGGAGACTGTAACTGTCCTCTCCACTGAGTAAGATGACTTGCTTTCTGATGTTTTCCAAGTTCTCTATCATTTGAAGAAGGCATCTGGTTATCAAAGGAACAGTTTGAAAAATAACAGTACCGTTTCAAGATTAAGCATATTAGCTTGAAAATATTAAAAGCAAATTGGTTAAAAAAAATGAAAATACAAACCACAGATTATTTCATCTACCTTTCTTGTGTGCTTTTATTTACTGAGCCCTATGATCTATACAGTCTCTACCATGAATTTCCACATCCTTCCTTTTTATAGAACTTTTTCCTGATCCTAATTTAATTTTCATAAGATTCTGATTTCTGTTGTTATTTTTACCATACCCATTTACTCTTTATCAAGAATTTGCATGATTGCTAATTGCAAACTTAGTATTCTTTTCTTTTAAAAATAAATGAAAGATCGGGGATTGTTACATATTTACACAAAGCACTAGAAATGAAATCCACATCTATCTAAATCCATACATGGATTAACGAGTCAGTGCCTTAAAAACTTGGAACGCCTCCAACTTACATTTAAAACAAAATAATTCACAGCAGCCTACTACTCTGACACACAGTTGCAAAAGCCAGTTAAGAGTTTGAATGATCACATCTGAAAACACAATAGTCAATACCTGTCATGCTTTCAATATAAGCTGAACATACCATCCCTGTTAGGTGTTATGTGATAAAATACAGCTGGTAGTGGAAAACTCTTTAAAGAAAGCGAATAAGTAGTACAGAGCCCTGTACCTAGACTGTACATTAACTAATATAAACTAACCCTTTAGATAGGTAATTCTTTATAGTAAAAAAAAAAAAAATTAAAAAAAAAATTAGGTAGACATTTTAATCTTACAAATTGAAAAAGACAACAGATACTGAGAATACTTCTATAAAAACTAGACTGGATACGTGAACAGAGAAACTATTGAATGGAAAGAAAACAAACCATGTGAAAAAACATTTACATATGAAAGACATGGTATCTTAAATAGCACTGGAAATATCCTGATAGATCATCAAGTCTTAAACACTGTGTAATTTCTGTAATGCTGAAACAATAGAGCATTTCCAATTTACACAGATTTTTGCGTGCAAAATCCTCTATGCTGACATAAAGAATGTAACACACACAGGGCTGGCCACTGGTCTGCTTTCTGTTCTTCTTGTTACCACTGAGGGGTGGTATGACAGTCAAGTTACTTGAGATCTCTCTGCTGTGATTTTTCCATGACTAAATGGGGAACAATCACTTCTATCTGCCTCATCTGGGTATCTGAGATTTGATTAATGTGCTTTAAGGACAACAGACGAAAGTCACTGTAAAAATATATATTGGTGTATTTTACTACATATAAACATTAAATGAAAATTAAAATTAGAATCCTAACCCAAGATGTACATCAGTAATCTCTTTATAAAGTTATGCTTAAAAAGTCAAAAAGGACAGAAAAGGAAAATCTTAGAAGGAAAAAACAATGAAAATTGATATTCTAAACATGCCCAAATCATGGCAGTGTGGAAACTGTATGTTTAAGTCACTCTGTAGCCCCAGCTGAGACTGAAGTTGACTGCGGAACCGCAAACGCTGCATCATCCAATGCGGGCTGCATTAACATAGGCATTCAGGCAGTTCCCTTGCTATTTTGGAAGTTGGAATTGTAACATTTTAGCTTTTCCGGCTGAGTCTCATCCTTTCAGCTTTCTTGTTGGTGAGGGTTGGTTACATTTTGACAGGGGTGTTGCCAAGGCATGGAGCCAGGCTTACTTTGGAGAAGGCTCAGGCCCCCTGCTACTGGACGAAGTGCAGTGCACGGGAAATGAACTATCCATAGAGCAGTGTCCAAAAAGCTCCTGGCGAGAACACAACTGTGACCACAAAGAAGATGCTGGCGTTTCCTGCACACCTCTCACAGGTACTTTGATTGCCAATAATCACACAGGAAAACAGTGACAAATGCAGATTTCACAGCTCTGGAAAGAGAATTTTGAAAGTTTGCTAATGCATAGAATCCCACAGTAATAAAGTGTGCTGGCAGTATCAAAACAAACCAACTATGGAAAATTTGGCTATGGATATTTTACAGTACATAAAACCTCATTATTCAGCACAAAGCCTTGGTTCCTCAGTAATACACTAACTGCCACTTACTATGTGAGGCATGCCTTAACTGCGTATCACATCTACCAATGGCAGTTAGTATTTCAGCATAAAAGCAACAGGAAATAACAGAATATATGAAGAAAAACATAAGGTGTTTACAAAGCAAAATCACATAATCAGAGCCCACTCCTGTGGACTTGGCATGTAATAAGGGCTTAGGAGATCAGTATCTTGTGCTAGTTCTCTTGCAATTGAGCAACTGCATTATGCAATACTTCACGCTGACTGGCTTTATGGCATGTCTCAGCTTGTCATTAAATGACACCTAGTGATCAGCACTAGATGTAGTTTATCCTGATCATATGCAGTAAATGCAATGTTATTAATTTTGGTTTACAACAGTAACTGGACCAAAGAAAAACTGATTCTTGTTTTTGTTTTTCCTTAATTGTTAATGACACAGATGGTGCATTAAGACTAGCAAGTGGGAAAGGCAGTCATGAGGGACGCCTGGAGGTCTATTATACTGGGCAGTGGGGCACAATCTGCGATGATGGGTGGACAGAGCTGAATACACAAGTGGTTTGCCGCCAGCTGGGATTTAAGTAAGATTACTTGATATTAGATGTATGACTCTTTGACGTGGTAATGACGACAAACATTTAGATGAACCCTGCATTATACAAGAGCCTGTTTCTTTAACATTAGCTGAGTGCTTCATAGAAACTACTGAGTTAAAATCCCTTAAAGCCTGCTTCCCTCAGCCCCAAAGAGGTATTTATGGCCTCAGTTTAGGTAGAAGAAAAAGCTTCAACTGAGGTTGTGATTCAACAGCCCTTATTCACTGATCTCCTTCCAATTATCTTTTTGGCTGAGATCAATGCATATGTTATAGAGAAAAACTGATTTGTTCTGTTTTGCCTGTAAAAAATTGATTCTCCAAAATCTTTCCTTGTTGAACAGTAATTACAAATCACAGACATTTTCAAGGTGCAGTTCCTTCTGGAACTAGCACAGGAAACCCCATAGTCTGTCAGTGTAACACTGATACATATTGAGAAGCATATTTCAGAAAAAATCTCATTAGAGTTTCATGCATTCACTCTTCACTACTTTTCCTACTGGCTGCTGCTATGAAGACACACTATTGCTAGATGACTGTTGTCTTGCCTTTAGATTATAACAGCTCACATTCAAAAAAAGAATTTTGTCTCATTTTTCTCAGGCTGTGGCATTTAAGTGTATATATAATACTAAGAACATGCTTTAAGTCTGAAAAGTCAGTGAGTCAGCCAAATGCTTGGTTGGAGGGAGGCCTTAATCAATGGTATTACACTCACAAGTTTGCATTAATGTAATGGTAATTTCTTAAAAAAAGCATCACCAAGGAAGCAACATGGTGCTCTCATTGAATGTAATGCTGACTGAACCTATTCTGTCACAGTTAAAACTATTTACTGGTACTACTCAAGAAACCTTTATTTCTTCAGAAATAATTTATTTTCTTTCTTGTGCTTAAGTATGACTTCTCATTCGATCACTGTGAACCAAAATGTTACCTATATGTTATGCAGGTATGGAAAACGTGTCCCAGAGAGCTACTCAGAAGGAAGCTCTGGGCCCATCTGGTTAGATGATGTCAGATGCTCAGGGAAGGAGACAAACCTCCTGCAATGCTCATGGAGAGGATGGGGAAAACATGACTGCAACCATCAGGAGGACGTCAGACTTATTTGCCATCCAGATAATGACAACCATAAGCTCACACTTGGTAAGGCACCTCTTTGTTAAAGTCACAGCATAAGTATTGTGCTGGGTGCAGATTTGAGAAAAGTATAGTATACTTAAAGACGCTCAAAGTTAATATTTGGCAGATGTATGTAAAGAAAAGACGGTAAAAAAAAAGCTCACTTTTCTCCTGAATCAAGCTTTGTTTAAAGGATCGTAGACAGCCAGAACATTAAAGATGAACACAAATTTGTAAGCCAACAAAGTCAGGTTCCAGAGATACCAGTATTCATTAGATTTTAGACCTATTCAGCACTTCCTAATGATATACCTCATTTCACTCAGGACTCTCCAAGTTCTAAGTAACTCTCTCATGCTATCAGAAGTTGGAGACGTATGCTAGCACTGAGGAATATAAATCAGCAGTATATCTGCCTTACATTCAAGTAATCCAAAAAAAGAGTTATGGAGAAAGAGGGTAAGTTCAAAGATAGCAAAAGGAAGAGGGAGAAGCATGACATTATTTCTGTATTAGTATTGCCCATAATTTATATTGTGCTTGGGTGAGTGGGCTAATTATATACTGGCATTGTAGAACAAAATATATGCAAATGAATATCAAAGATTCCCAAATCTACATGTAATAATTAAACAAGGATTCTGGCTATCAGACAAGCACAGTACAAATTACAGGAGAACAAGGGGTTGCTCAGCAGTTCTAAGAAGTTTCATTTTTAAAATTTATCACCTACAAAGTTTGTGGCTTGTCAGCAAGTAGGCTTTTACAAAATCATTGCTGATAGTCTTCAGATTATTCTAGTATATTTTAGTCAATTCTGAATTTAGAATGATAATTAGTGGAGTTAGAGCCACAGCTTCTACTGAAATGCAATGAATTTGTATGCCTGGGTGCCTGAAGTTCTCTGGAAAATACAGACTGAAGGTCTATCCTGCAGACTAAGCTATGGATTCACTGCAAGACATTGCCAACTGTTGTAACAACAATCAACACTTCTACATGCACTTTTCTGGTCTTCCCCTCTTTATAGTCTTTTTCTTTATAACCTTTGACCTCTCACAATCCACTGAATGTTCTATGTTGCAGTACAGTCCCATTATGTGTAGATGATGTCAAATCATATTTGGTAGACAGAATTTTCTCAGACCAGCTTTAACAAGAATTTGAATGACTGTTGTCTTTACAAATGCGAACCATCTGTGCTGCTTTGCTGAAATTCCTAAAAAAGATAATCTCATCTGAAGGAGGTCTGGTTCAGTTAAATGCATCCATATGTTAACATTCTCACACACATTCATCATTATGAGAAAGTTTTATCAATCTCATGATCATAAGTTTATATGCTTCTAGCTGGGTAATCATCTTGTTCCAGAGTAACACATAATTTCAACAACAAAATGAAGATGGTGAATCTGACATTTCCTACAAGACTTCTTATTGGAAAGTGGACAAAGACTGTTGCTACCATTTACTTCCCAGCATTTGAAAAAGCCCTCTAGGGATGACCTGAGGAGATATGGACATTAAGGGACATCAAAGAAGAGTGAAATAGAGTACACTACAATAACTACAACATTTGTTTACCATGTAAGATCATAACAATGTAGCTAAACAGAAAGTTGTTGAAGTTAATTCATGTAGATGTCCTGACAGTATGAACTCCAGTATAAACAACATGGTTTAAATAACATCTGAAGCAAAGAGACTTTAATTTTGTTTTTAAATCTTTCCTTTTTTAATTAATTAATTAGTCTAGATTTAACTAGCTCTGATCCAGAATAAGGTTTTGTAGACAAAAGTTACTCATACCCTAAATGAATCTGATTTAAATAGCAAATACAAATGTCTCAAAATACTGCTTTATTTAAGAGCATAGTTAAGTAATACCTTAACTAATTTAGAAAAGATTAGAAACAGGTTAGAAGAATGAGGAACAGTCTTTCCAATTATTCTGAAAAGAAACTCTCATTAATGTACTAAGGATTATAAAGTATGTCATATTAGAAGATTTAGAAGGCGATTCTTACTTAAACATTATAAAGAGGCCCCAGAGGAATTCATAACTGTTTTAAGGCTACTTTCATTGTTTGCCTGCTACAAAGGAGTTTTAAAGTAAGAAAGAATCCAGTTAGTACTTTGTCCAATGATTTAAAATTTAACTACAAGCCAAGCACTGAGTGAATGTCTGACTAATCCACATTAGTGGGATTTTGTATCATGAACATATCTGAATAAACAAACAACTTCAACTGATTAGAAAATAATCATGTATTAGGCTAGAATAACATGCTGTGGAACATGATGCTATCACACAAAAGATGCTATAGAACAGCATGCATGATGGTAAGTAATAACTTCAACACAATGCTGCCCTATTTTACTGAATGGTTAAGATAAGTGGTAGCAACCAGTTTGAGAATGCATTTATGAATTGAGATACAGTTAAATTCACCCTTAAACTTCCTGCACTGAAAGCCTGTCCAGCTTGTATAGGGATCATATTAAAGATATGATGGCTGTTTGCTGCCTTTATCGGCAGAATTGCTATGTGCCCATGGCAGTCAGATTCTGAGCCATGTCACCTATTTGTACAAAATCAAGGAACCAGATGAACTATGAAGTTCAAAATAGAGCATTATTTTGTATTTGTCTTGCAATTCGTACAGTCTGATTTCTTTTGCCAGCCAGGAAAAATATGACTACTGTAACAGCTGGTATTAGGCTTGTCAAACAGAAACATTGTTTGACCCCATACACTGAACGTGATGAAAATGACTTAAAGTACTAGTTCTTGCTTTTGTTGTTCTAAGTTGACAGCAGTAATTTTTCCAGGTCCTCCCATCAGGTTGATGGATGGTGAGAATAAGAAGGAAGGACGTGTAGAGATTTTTATCAATGGACAGTGGGGCACAATTTGTGATGATGGATGGTCTGATAAGGATGCAGCTGTGGTCTGTCGACAGCTTGGCTACAAGTAAGAAAACTCATTATGCTGTTTCTCAAGTTATCCATTTACTGTATCTAAAAATGTTAATTTCTGCAGCCAAATATCACCAACATACACCTTTTAAAACTTGCCTGTTTGGCATTGTTTTAGAAAAGTGCATTTATACTAGTCAGATAAGAAGTTGTAAGGATATGTCTGCAAAAGGAGTATTCATTAACTAGCATTATTTGGAAAAAGATACAGTAAAGATACAACAATATGGCAGATGTATAAAGAGCAGAACTAATATGAGATGAAAAATATCCAGAGCACTAGTGGATACAAGAGGAAAGCAGTTAAATGTCTTCTCTTGAGTCTGTCAAGAAATCTGAGCTTAAGAAATACAAATCATGTTATCTGTTTGCTGTATCTCACAAAGTAGTTTGTGTAACCAAATATCCTCAAATTACAACTGAACACATAATATTTGCCTTTTTAAAATTGACTGGTATTTGTTTAGTAAAGCATGTTTATAAGTCGTAGTAGACTATGGCTTCAAAATTACAAAACTTGACCTTACATGTTCCACCGAATCATTCATTTAGTCTGCTTCATCCTCAGCCTCTCTGGCTTTTTACATGCCTCCCCCAGATGATTAAATGCAAACACTTTGTGTTTTAAATCACTGCAAGGACAGTGTTGGGATTCTCAATGTTCTAAGAATGGGGGATTTAGATTATAGGTTACAACAGAGCACGTGTTCCCTGAATGACTGGGGATACACAAAATTTTAGAAATCTAAAATCAGGTTTCGGAAACTGGGAGGGCTTGTTGGAAACACTGCATCTCGGTGACCCTATGTCTAGACAGTTGCATTCCAGAAACTTGACTTTGCAGTTACGTGCACTTATGAGCTGGAATTGCTTCTGGGCCTTGGAGTTCATGCACAGACTTTTTTGCTTAAGTTCAAATTACATTCAGTGGTGACTTAACTGTTGCAAATAAGGCTCAGGCTTCTGGGTTCATGCACCTGAGCTTGAGGGTTGATGAATGTCATTTCTTTAGAAATAAACACATTATGACGTTTTTTCTGGGAGGAATTTTAAAAGAACCCAACACTGAAATTAATACAAATATAATTAATAGCATGCAAATACAAGTGTATTTGTAGCAAGATAAACATTAAGAGAACACACACCTTTTCTGAAGTACTATCTACTCTGTGACTGGGTTTAACATATAAAAGTATTTTGACAGAACGAGTAAAAAAGCAAAAGATGGGTTTGCTCTTGAATTTTAGCAAATTAAGTGGCCCAATAATACTGCACCCCTTTCACTTCAAACAGGCTTATAAGAATCATAGAATAATAGAATAGTTAGGGTTGGAAAGGACCTTAAGATCATCTAATTCCAATCCCCTTGCCATGGGCAGGGACACCTCACACTAAACCTTGCATGTGCACACATGCACACAAACATGTTAGCGTTGTTATATCAACTCTGTCAAATGTTTTACATGCTTCTCTTTCTTGGCTTTTCATAATTCATGTCTAACCAACATTCCCTACTTAGAAAACTTGCCCACTAATCCTTCAGTACGTAGTGAAAAAATCCAAACAGTTAAGGCTTTCTAAGTACAAGTTTGAAAAAGGAGGAAACTTGTAGGTGTTACTTTTGTGTTTCAGCTATACAGATATGGACAAGCGATGGCCGGATTGTTTGAATTTGATCCAGCCACACTTCTAGTATGACGAAGTTTTGAAAACCTTATGACAAATCAAAATTGCTCCCCAACAGAGAATCCCTAGCTGATGAAGGGACAAAAACTCTTCATGCCACCCTCACCCAGCTTCTTCAACATGAAGAGGTGTAAAGGGAGAGAAATTTTCTTGCCTAAATACATTTTCATTCTTAAACTCTTTCTGTACTCCAGCATTTCATGTGCACACCCTTCTGTATACAGAGAAATACTACCCTTTACAATACATGATTGTAAACTATCCTTTAGAATGGAAACCTATGATTATAGCGCAACATTTTCGTTATCTGTAATTCTGTATATTTTTATTGCTATAAATTATCAGTAAATTGCTCTTAACTGATATGTAAACTTGTAGTTCAGACACACCTAGAGGTAGCTGGAGCTTCCTGCCTTGCTTCTCTGTGTAGCCAGTTGGGTGGTCTCCCACTCAATTATTTCTGCCTCTGAAACCATATACAACAAAACATTTATATGTTAAGGAGCATTATCCTAAGTAATTATCACAAAAGTTACCAAATGAGATGCTTATATGTGCAATCCACGTTGTTTTTTTATTGTGTTTGTTCATCCCCTCCTTCCCTGGGGGAAAACTTTGTGAGTCAAAAGAAGTCATTCACACAACTGACATGGTGGTCATTGCTGAAGCTGCAGGGCACTACGTACAAGCTAAACAGATCAGGACTTCATACCCTAATAAAATGTCCTAAGTCTGACATTTAAATACTTAGGTTTGATACTTATCCTTTTACAAGCACAGGATTATCATAGTGACCTTCTTGGTAGGGTGCCTTAAGGCCTGTGTACGAAAATGCTACAAAAGCACTACGTAAGTATTGGGTTTCTCTCAGGAAAAAGTGGGTGCTGAGGCTGAACTGGGTTCAGTCTTTCTCCAATTATATTACAGTTCGAGAACTCGCTTGTCGGAGGCACTTTAAAAATGGCACGAGAAAAAAATATGTTAATAACTATTAATTCTGTAAATCAGAGCTCCTACCACACTGCAACTACACTGTATTTAACTGGCTCATCTTTCCGGTGGAATCAGAAAAAAAGAAATTATTTTTAGCATTCACAGATGCTGATTTTATATGTCAATTAGAAAGATTATGAAAAAGCAGCTTTCATATATTTTGGTTTATAAATATTTGTAATGCTGTTGCAATGAAAATACTTTGCATTGTGCCTTCTAACTGGATACATAAAAGCACTTTTTAAACATTAATGAACTGAAGCAATTTGTTGCACTTATTTTTCTTCTACATACCAGAATAACAGAGACAATGAGAAAAAAAGATGTCATCAAGTGAATCAGTAACAGGACTTGGAATGAAATCTCCATGTCTTTCATTACTCACTGAAATATTTTGGTTGGGTAAAATGTAGTATAACACCTCAAAATGTTTAATAAAATATATGTATTATATTTCCAGAGGTCCAGCTAGAGCAAGGACAATGGCATATTTTGGGGAAGGCAAAGGCCCAATCCATGTGGACAATGTGAAATGCACAGGAAATGAGAGATCCTTGGCAGACTGCATCAAAGAAAACATTGGGACTCACAACTGCCGCCACAGTGAGGATGCAGGAGTGATCTGTGACCACCTAAGCAAGAAGGCCCCAGGGAACAGCAATAAAGGTGAAGCCCCACTGTGAGTGGCAGACCAAGAGGGTAGGATGGAGAACTGTCATGGTAGGAAGGGACAGACGTAAACAATCCCACATCACAGAGCAAACGACTATATAAAAAGAAGGGGGCCTATAAGGATGCTGGAGATGGACTCTTCATTAGGGACTGTAGAAATAGGACAAGGGATAATGAGTTCAAACTTAAACAGGGGAAGTTTAGATTGGATATGAGGAAGAAATTCTTTACTGTAAGGGT